>VOQZ01001967.1:0-134167 GCA_008079305.1 Phytophthora palmivora
ACGTAGATTCCAAACGCTCGTCAAATTGGCCATCGCCACTCTGGTATTCATCTAGCTCACGCACCCATCCAGAATAGTCAGCAGCCACCGCCATACTACTACTGCTGCAAATTATCTACAGCTCCAGGGAGTTGGCAATCGGGTGCAATGTCCGTACCAACGCAAAGGATTAACGAGAGCAATACACTAACATGGAAATAGACTAGAAGACATCGCCCTGTGCTGTTTTTAGGAGGCATGGTGGAGAATGCAAATAGCCACCCAATCACGGTTTGAAGAAGAGCTCTTGCTAAACAAACAAGTGTTTCCAGTTGCTCTTGGTTGGTGTGATGTTGTTTTGATCAGCACAGTATCATGTATCGGGCTGATTGATTGATGAAAAACTATCAGTAACATTGTTTTAGGTTCTCATACCATCACAATTACACATTATATGGTAAATTCTGTGTGCTCTTTTTCCCGGTGTTTAACACAATGTTATAGTAGAGTGTACGCCTTGGTAAACTGCTATGACACGGGAGTCTTACTACATAGATCTATGGTAGAGGCTGAAAATACGTCATGAGCAGAGAATGTTTGACTCGACAAATGTACTGGAATTGCAACATGCACGTCAATTATCATGGATGCAATAGCCTTGGTAACTTCGGGCAAGCAATGCAGATTCGCTGTCTCAAACCATAGCCATACAGCAGCAGATTCAACGTCTAAACTCGAGTTGGAGAGGGGATGAGAGTAATAAATGAAAGTTCAGGATGCTCCACAAACTATCATGGATACACCCGTGTGCTGTTTTCAACCGATGCAGCCTCTGGATAGCCTTTGGGCTCAAGCCGGTGTCCTCGATTGCTATTAAACATCACATCGAGTGTTAGGAACGCCTGCTTCTTCCGATAAAGTATGGTAACAAATTCTGCAGAATCTGACTTCTTGGTCAAAAGACTTTATCATGACTTCAATTGACCAAGCTATTCATGGGGTCAATTTGAATGTGGTCGGTGCATCAAGTACGGATGATGGAAATTCGAGCGAATGACCAAAGTGACTTGGTCAAGCCAAAGCATTACAGGAAAATATCCCCACTGTGCCGAGTGGTTTTTGTGATCCATCTGAATATGCGTTGATCAACATACCTATGTTGCGTTGGAGATTGAAGTTAAGTCGTTCTTTGATGGTCATCGACAGTGTTGCCAAGCTGAACATGGGTGGGCAGCATCACGTGTTTGGATTGACGAAGTCCGACCACGACAAAAACGATTCGGTGGCCTTGCAACGTTTTTTCCGGATCGCTGCGTTGGTGGCAGTTGCTATGAATATCGACGTACCCTAGCTAGTCCTCATACCGAAGTACCGTGGGATGTTACCATCTAGAGCTTGTGAAGTCGTTAGGTATTGATCCGAAAAAAATGGAGCGACAAGTACCACCATTTATGACTGCTGAGATACAGCGTGACCACCAGGATCCGAGTCTGGGAGGCCTCTTCGTGCCCATGACGCGTACTGGTTTGCTTCGATATGGCGCTGCTTACATTGTGATTGAGCGGAGAGTAAAAGATATATAAACAATCCGAAAAATGAACCGTCCGGCAATGAACAAAACTATGAATTGCTCAAAGCTAGGTTGAGGGAACGATCAAGGCTTTGGCGAGAAAAGAATCGCGATGAACTTATCACTAAAGTCATTTGCTTATGTAGCGGTTGCTGTTTGTCCACAAACAAACAAACCCTACCCCGAACATACAACTTGAGTTGAAAAATAATCCTCGCTCATTGATTGATACTGATTTAATGAGACGTGTACCTTTAATTAAGGGTGAATTAGCTTTGGTCTGATTATTGAGTCAGCCTACCCTGGGTCAACATTCGGACCACATTACGCAATACTCACTTGTTAACACGCTTGCCGAGCGACTAACACGCTTTTTAATCATTGACAATTATTATAATAATATTTACTGAAAGGCAAATTACTACAAGCTTGATGGAATGCAACTACGAATTTTGAGTAGGCTACATCTTCTCAACACGTTAAAGTCAATTGGAAGCGAGGTTGTGCGGACGCATGAGCAACATAAGACACCTTGAGCCTAAAGGCAGCCCAGAGGTAGGTCGGTACAATATTATTAAATCTCCTTGATAAAAAATGTTCCGGTATACTATTGCCGACAACGGCGCCGTCGGAACAGCAACGTCTTGAATCTGTACAGTAACGATTGATGATTTTTCCGGCATTAGCGCTGGATGTCGCCGCGGGATTGCAGCACCAAATCCGGTGGGTTAGTAACGTGTAGGTATTCACGCTCTGTCGTGGAGTCCACGCGCCACAGCACACGCTGGTCAGTCAGTTGCGGACAGGGAATCTGACAAGCATCCATGCAGCCGCCATGGAGAATATCCGTTGGAGATGTCTGTACGTACTGCGGACAAATCGTACCGCGATCGAGCTCCGGATGTCCTCGCAGGGAATCTTTCGATCATTCACAGCGTCGACAAGCTTTGGCGAGATGCAGACATCGAGAACACCACATGCGACAGTCGCAAAGACCAAGCTTGGACAGCCAGTGGACGTCGCTGGTCGTCACCAGCTGGCGGACACGCGCTTCAATGCCTCCCTCTCGAGCGCGATTTGATGCCTTCGCAGGCAGGACCGAACGCCGGTACACTGTCCGTCACCGGCAAATAACCCGCTCTCTAAATTAAATCTGCGCCACTTCAAGCTATTTTGGCCACAAATTTCAAACTTCACGGCATGAAGATTCATACCGATTCATGAGAATCATGCTCGTGTCCTTTCCACCTATAATGAAATGAGAGAAACTTGTAGCGTTAACGGTTGCGAGATCTCGACGTCGGCGACCTCTGTCTTGGGTCATCAGCGCAACGAGGGACGCGATGCTCATTTGGCGAGCGCGTGCCGCGTCGTAGCTCCACGCAGCGTCAATTGGTTGTCCGCAGATGACGGCAACAGGCGTCGATTGTTCAGTAATAGCAAAAGTACTACGATTCTTGAAACCAGTACTATAAAACGGTTAGTACTATCGATTTCGAAACCTTGGCTTTTAATTAGAGATGAGGCTACGAACGACCTGAAAGATATAGGAGGCTTCAGATAGCAGTGTGAAACCTTGTTTGAGGATGCAAACCTTCAGCAACTCGATCAAGTTCCAAGTCTCTGCAGTATTACTACATCACTTTTGTATGATTCATATAGTACTTTGTTGCAGTCCGGTGTTGGAGGCTGCATAGCCAGGACATTATTCAAGTCGTCCACGTAGACGAATTCGCGGTACCTAAGTGGCTAGGGCGGACCTCCGATTCGCCAATGAACATGGACATTCGTTCAAAGTGGCAGTGCCCGTTTTCCGGGGCTGCGGTCTCATGTCCACGCGGTCAGGCGCTCCATTTGCGCCACCGCCTTCCATCGCACCAGCACCTTCCTCGCCACTTTTGCATTTGGTTCGACGCCTGAACGCGCGCGAATCTCATTGGGCCTCCACACGCCAGCACTAGAAAACTCAAATCCTGTCTGCTGCTGACCTCCTAGGCGGTGACCGTCATCTGCCGCTCACCAACAGGCCACAATTCAATTCGCTTCGCTTGACGCAGACATGGCTGCTAAGACTCAACTGGACTTCATCCTGAACCCGTGGGGGGAGGCGCGACTCACGCCGCTGTTACCATCACTGCTTTCCAAGACCTCCTGTGTATCACCGACGGGTTCGCCTAGCTCCGTGTCGGGCTGGAACGGTGAACAGGCTGTGCTGGCTGCGCTCCTGCGCGCACCATGTACTCCCGTACTACATCGTAAGCGCGACGCCCAGGAACTACTTAGCCTTGCGGCTGCAGAGCCCTGCAAGAAGATCCGCACTGCGGTCTTGCCGTCGATTTTTGTGCCGTCGGTCGCGTCGACTGTCGACAACTATGTGTCGGCAGCCACGAGCTCGGAGGGCGAGAACTCGGACGTCGATAGTCCCAAGAAGGGGTCGTCGCACAAGAAGAAACGCGCCTCTGTAAGGAGAATAGGGCTGTACGAGCCTGGCAGTGTCACGCCGCAGCTGTGTGCGTCATGGGGGCGGTTCGCGTTGTACATTTGAAGGCTGCACTAACGGCGCCAAGCTGCGTAACCGCTGCTTCCAGCACGGCGGCTCTACTATCTGCCTGCCTCAGGCTGCAACAGCAAGCCAAGCGTTACGGCTACTGCTGGTCACACGGTGGCGGCGGTCGCATCTGTAGTACGGAGGGTGCGTCAAGGTCGCAGCTCAAGGCGGCTCGTGCTGGGCACACGGTGGTGGCAACCGCTGCAAGCTGGAGGGCTGCAGTAAGCGCTCATACCAGAAGTACGGCTACTACTGCAAGGCCCACGCTGCGTACAACGTGTAAGCGGAAGTCACCTGCCCTATTTATTTGGATTGAAGTATCGGAGACGAGGAACCTAGCCTAGCCTAGCTGAAGCGAGGTGAACCTAGCTTCCCTAAATGTTTAAGCATAATGATACTACTAGTATGCAAGTTCTCTGCCGTGTGTTTCATGTTGACATGCAATCTTCCTCGAGTCTTCTCGAGAGGTCAGAGACCGTAGGAGATGAAATCTCCTGCAAAAATACCTTCTTCTCTGGAGATTACGATCAGCCTACCAGAAGCCGCAACAGCGCCAGTCATACCGGTGTTCACCGTTGCACCGACTACTTCACTCTCATCGACAAGGCCCTCATCTTCTTTTGTGTTCTCTGCATGCATGAGCAGTCCTGACATGACACGTTGCGGTTGACAGCGCGCGATTGGTGGGGTAGTTGCTGACGTTGCCAACGTGCTGACGGTTAGCAAAGTCAATGCCCGACATCACTGGCAGTGATTCACTGCGGACTGCAGTGCCCACGTGTCGGCTGCTTCAAGTCGCAGCACGTTGTGATTCACAATTTGTAAATCACAACATTTGAAGGCCCACTTGTCCGCGTGGCTTGGTCTCCAGGTCTTGAGCAATGCTCACGGAGCTATGATGATGCACCGGACTCCGCTCGTTTCTGTGCACGTGATGAGAATCTTCAGAAATGCCTCTGCAGATCCTTACGCAACTGTTGCTGGTCAATGCCAGCACACGCTGCGTGGACTGCATCGAGCAGTCTTCCCTTACCACTGGCAATTTGCCTGCACTAAATACCTGCAGCCGCGAATGCTGACATCCAGAGTGTTTTGCTGCACGCCTTGGCGGTCCGCCGGCGATGCGTTCTGGTGCATCCCCTCACGTTAAACGCTGTTCGTCGCCCTGTCGCGGCGCGTCACGTCCACTGCTCCACTCTCCAAGCTCTGTCCTGTTTTCGCAAGGTTTTGGCGCAGAGCAAGGCAAAAGACTCACGAAGATCGGATAGGATGGTCCCCAAGGCGAGCCACTTCAAGGTGGGCAGTGCCGACACTACAGCTGCTGTGCTGCTACAGCAGGCCAGCTTTCAGTCGACGCGGGTGGACGTCGACGGAATGGTGCTCTGCTGAAGCTGACCAACGTTTCACGTGAAAGTCCACGTGACTGCTGGTGTAGCGGTCACTGGTCAAGCACGAGCGTCAGTTCTCTGCTAGCAATGGACGCTTTCAACGCTGCGCATTAGTTGCTAGTCTTGGCTGAAGTATGCTCCTGGAGTGCTTCAACCGTGGTTAACTCGCGCAGTTCAGCCATCTGGCCGTGTTGAAGAGAGACTCCACCACCAGCACAAGGTGTGACGTCGCGCGCCCCATCCCCACCTCCTCCAGTGCGCGTCACTCAGGACTGGGCCAATCCTCGGCCGCTGCGAATGGAGCTCTCCAGAAACCCACACAGCGAAAGTCTTCGCATGTGCAGGACCGGCATTCCACGATTGAGGCGGTCCCCCACACCTGATCGTTCACTTGTCAATTCTCCACCGCCGAAACACCAAAGGTTTAACGTCTGCTGCGATGTTTCGAGAGACGAGAACAAAACGGCACTAGCCTTCATCTTAAACCCGTCGTCGCTGCATACGCCCTCACACGGTAGCAGCAGCGCGTCAGAGTCCCCCACCATGTCCCCACTAAGCAAAGCGGACATGGGCATGGCCGATTCTGGCAACGAGGACAATATCGACTCGGACGTGAACGAAAGCGAACCTCGCCTCTCTGTCCTGAACATTGGCGGCCGCAGTCTGCTCTCTGGAAATGCCATCATTGAGAAGCGCGTGGAACAGCTGCTGGCTACTGGCAACCACCACGGCAAGATGCGTGTCCGCAAGTCCTCCATCTGCGCGCAGAACGACTGTCCCGTGCTGCTGTCTCGCGCGGACGCTGTGTCCGTCACGGCGGTGGCTCTCGCTGCACGTACCCGAACTGTACACACGGCGCGCGGTTGTACAACCGATGCTTCCACCACGGTGATTGCAAGCTCTGCAAGATTGCCGGATGCACTAGCAAAGCCAAGCGCTACGGCTACTGCTGGTCGCACGGTGGAGGTCACATCTGCGATGCACCGGGCTGCTCCAAGGTGGCGGCACCTGGCGGCTTCTGCTGGGCCCACGGTGGTGGCAATCGCTGTAAAATGGACGGCTGCAACCGCCGCTCGTACCAGAAACACAACTACTTCTGCAAACAACACAACGCCTCGAAGGCTGGATAAGGTTCCTTGAAGCGTTGCAGACACCAAGCAGCAAACTCCCTTTTTATCAGAACGGCACAAATGCCGCATACACTTGATTCCGTGAGTTGTAAACACAATAAATTATTATTTACGATCTCTACGAGGATTAGTCAAGGCGCCTTCCATTGGATGTGAGAACTGAATGCATTAAAACTGGGTTGCTCAGTTGCGAAGAAATCCCAAGTGTTTTCACGAGTAAATACGTTAATTCAAGCTCCCAACAGATTGAACCAGCACCGGAAAACCTTTTGCGCAGTAATCTCAAACTTGATAGATGTCGACAGCTGTGAAACAAGTTCTTCCCATCACCACGGCAAAAATAGGCAAAGTCTCAACAGATTCATAGCTTAATAATCAATGACGTCGTCTAATACGGAAGACCCAACAACGGCGCAGAGGCTGTCAATGGACACGCCCACATCGACCCACGCGCTGCAGATCGACCGCTACTCACTCGATGATGACACTGTCGGGTGGCAATCCAAACCGTTAGACGGAATCCGTCTGTTGGGCGAGTCAAAGGAGCCCCAGACGGAGGAAGATGCTGTACCTACGTTCCAGGAAGAAGCGTGGGCCATCTGGAGCATGGGCTGGCAAGTGAGCGTCACAACCTTCTGTCGCATCTCGCTGTCCACCATCAGCACTGCGTTTCTCGGAAGATTGGGCTCCAGGGAGCTCGCGGCCAGTGCGTTGGCTAACGTGTGGACTGGCGGCGTCCAGATCTTAATCTTCGGCTTCGCAGTCTCAGTGTGCACTCTCTGTGGTCAAGCGTATGGCGCCAAGAATTACCGCCTCGTGGGCGTGTGGCTGCAGTTGGCACTGCTCTTCCTCATGGTTTTGGCCGTGCCAGTCATGGTCTCATTCTTCTATGTGGACCGAATCTTGAGCATCGTGACAGATGAGCAAGACATTTTGGCTCTGGCCGACACGTACGCGCGATATCTGGCACCAAGTGTACTTCCTCAAGCGATTTATTGTGCATTGAGACAGTACTTACAAGCTCAGGAGATCGTTCGACCAGCCACAATCATCAGCATTACCAGTGTAGCTGTGTCGCTGAGCTCGAACTACTTTTTCATCTACGGCTGCGGTTCGATCCCAGGCTTGGGATTTATTGGAGCTCCCATTGCTCAGACTGTATCTTCGATCTTCCAGCCGACAGCGTTGGTGATCTACGCTTTTTGGTATAAAGGCTACCACAAGAAAACGTGGTTTGGATTTGATCTTCGTGCCTGTTTGCAATGGGAACGCATGAGTACATTTGCCTATCTGTCAGCTGGTATGACGATCAACTTGGCTCTGGATGAGTGGGTGTACAATGTCATTTCAGCTCTCGCAGGTTCACTAGGTGCGTGGAATCTAGCGGCTAACAGCATTCTCTTCAACTTGTGGGGACTCATTTTCGGGGTGTACTGGGGCTTTGGCTTGCCCACACAAGTTCGTGTGGCAAATTTCTTGGGAGCAAATCGACCAGTGGCTGCTAAGCGTACATTACACGTTGGGTTTGTGCTTGGTGGGCTCACAGCCTTTGTGTCGGCGCTGCTCGTGTACGTTTTCCGCGAGTCCCTAGCGACCTTTTTCACTCTCGACCCGACTGTTGTTTCCGCTATTACTAGTACTATGCCTATCTTCTGCGCTGCTGTATTTGTATCCGGTCTGCACGTGATCATGTCGGCCGTGGTGGAGGCCATGTCGCTCGCAACGACGTTGGTAGTCATCACAACAATCGGATCCTGGGTCGTGATGCTTCCAGCGTCCTACCTCATGGGCCTTCACTGGAACGGTGGGCTTCACGGCCTTTGGTGGGGAAGCCTCCTTGGCGAGACGGTCAAATTCAGTTTGATGGCGCTTGCGCTATGGCACATTGACTGGAGGTCGATGGCTCGTCGAGCCGTAATTCAATCAGAAGGTGACGTGTTGACTGAGGAGGAATTGGAGGAAGACATCCTCCTGCGATCCGAACTTGTGCTGCCTTCGACACCCACAATGGCCGGTACCACACCTGTGCTTGCTATTCTTTCGACACCGTCGCGGGTCCACCATCATCACCATGGAACTACAAATGAAGCGGGCAGTAAACGAAGTCTACTGCAAAGCAATTCGTATGGATCAGTGAACGCGCTTCAAAACTTCAATCGTGAGCAATAAGGTGCGTAACCATGAAGAGGAAAGCCGAGTTCAAGAAGTCAGCATCTAATAAACTACCCGCGCAAATCAAGAAAGATTTGCTACGTTGAGTTGAAAGCTTCAACTTGACCATGCTAAATGCACTCGCAATCTATGGATTAGGAGCATCCTTACCACTAGAGTATCTTTTAAGGATAAATAATTAGCGTAACGCACCATTACCGACAGACTTGGCTCTACGAATAGGGCACGTGGCCATACCCACGTCACTCTCTCAACGTTATCTGACGTTTCTTATCCGTTCCATGCTCAGTGTACAAGTATTGATAGTGCTTGCCAGTGAAACCACTTTCTACCAGCTAGGTCGCGCTCTTTCACTCACATGGGCATTTCCCGTGCCAGCAGCAACAACGTTTTCGACGACTCTTTCCATGACGATGCCCACGCTTCCGAAGACTCTCAATGGACGGCCGACGTCTTGTTGGCACTCCACCGATTCCAAGATAATTGTGCACATCGAGTCGCTGGGAGAAGATGGCCACGATCCCTTATGCAAAACCAAGAAAGCAGATGAACGGACGTCACTGCTAGTGAATGAGTTGTTTTCTTCATTGAAGGAGGAGGAAGCGGAGGAACCACTGCCTTCGTTCAATGAGGAATCGTGCGCGATCTGGAATATGGGCTGGCTGGTGAGTGTGACGACGTTCTGCCGCATCTCACTCACGACAATCAGTACAGCGTTCCTCGGCCATTTGGGGTCAAAAGAGCTTGCAGCTAGTGCGTTGGCGAGTGTGTGGACGAACGGTGTGCAGATGCTCATTTTTGGTTTTGCGATATCCGTGTGCACGCTCTGCGGTCAGGCGTACGGAGCTAGGAATTATGCTCTTGTTGGTGTGTGGCTGCAACTGGCGCTAATCTTTATCACGTTGCTATCTATCCCAGTGATGATCTCTTTCTTCTATGTGGATATTGTCTTGAGACTTGTGACGGACGACCTCGAGGTCTTGATGCTAGCAGACAGATACGCTCGTTATCTCTCTCCGATTGTTCTTCCGCAGGCGATATACTGCGCCCTGCGGCAGTATCTACAGTCACAGGAGATCATGGAACCGCCTGCAGTCATCGGTGTTGCCAGTGTCGGTATCTCTTGGTCACAAACTACGTTTTCATTTACGGGTTGGGCCCATTCCCAGCTCTGGGATTCATCGGCGCTCCAATTGCACAAAGTGTGTCATCGATCTTTCAACCAGTAGCACTTGTTGTGTATGGGTTCTGGTACAAGGGCTACCACCGGAAAACGTGGGCTGGTTTCGACCTTGCGGAGTGCATGCAATGGGAACGTGTTCGCACTTTCGCTTCTCTGTCGATAGGAATGACGATTAACCAAGCGCTCGACGAGTGGGTGTACAATGTCATTTCAGCATTGGCAGGATCACTGGGATCAATCAAGTTAGCGGCTAACAGTGTCCTTTTCAGTCTGTGGGGGCTTACGTTTGGCATCTACTGGGGATTCGGCTTGCCCATGCAGGTGCGGTCAGCCAACTTCCTCGGAGCAAACCGTCCGTCAGCCGCAAAGCAAACACTTTACGTAAGTACGCTGCTAGGAGGCATCACGACGTTCGTGTGCGCACTGCTGACGTACATCTTTCGAGCACCGATCATCGGGTTCTTCACGAAGATCCTATCGTGGCCGCCGACATCAACAGCACCATGCCAATCTTCTGCTTTGCCGT
Organism: Phytophthora palmivora; assembly: GCA_008079305.1. Lineage (NCBI taxonomy): Eukaryota > Oomycota > Peronosporomycetes > Peronosporales > Peronosporaceae > Phytophthora > Phytophthora palmivora. The sequence continues at coordinate 10,497 of VOQZ01001967.1, forward strand.
GTTCTTGTCTGGACTGCACATCATTATGTCTGCTGTCGTTGAAGCCATGTCGTTGGCGGCGACATTGGTGACCATCACGACCGTCGGGTCCTGGCTAACTATGCTACCAATTTCGTATCTGCTGGGTCTCGGTTGGAATTGGGGGCTACATGGTCTGTGGTGGGGTGCTGTTTGCGGCGAAATTGTCAAGTTTGGACTGATGGTCGTCACTCTTTGGCGCATCGACTGGCGCGAAATGGCCCGTCGCGCCGTGCGCCAGTCGGAACGCGCTGTGCCACCTACACCCGATGTTAGGCCGTCTAGCCCCGCACCAGTACGTACCCTCTTCTCTGCGGCATCACAACGTGTGCACAACGTACCGAGCGATAGCAAAGGTACGCCTACAAGACTAGACCTTCGGCGTATGAACTCGTACGGCTCGACTAGCAGTACACACACAAGTCCAGCACCAATTCACGCAATAGCATTCTCACCATGAACGACGCAGTATGATAGCGCTACATTGACTGTCTTATCACCAGAAACATATTGAAAGTAAACTTTTGCTAGCGATTTTCGTTGATTAAATCATTTTCGAGTCTCAAGTTGTCAAGGTCAATGCAATAAAGCTAGCTGAAGTTGAAGACCATGTAGCCATCAACAACTTCAGAAGTATACTGTTTCACATCAGTTTTGTGCCTTCACGGTACTGCTTCGCAGAAAGATCTCTCTCGAACAAAGTTCAACTTACTGTTTGATGTATACTTGCATATCCCTGTATAACTTATATTCGACTCTTCATTAATGCACCAAAATCATCTTCCTAAACCGTATAACCTTGGTAAATCTATATTTCGAAGCTAACGAGACCAGAAAAACTCCTGCTTTAGCCCGCGACCCTTCATTTCCGAACTGCCGCCCACATTAGCATTCGCCAAGGACAGCAGCACCGTCATCTGCTGCACTACCTCGTCATCTCCGCTATCTCTGCTGATCGCGAAGCTGCAACTCCGAAGGCTCAGGCGCCATGTATGTGACTCGGAGACTGTTGCGCTCCACAATGCCACCGGAATCTGTGGCCGAGAAGGAGAAGAAAGAGGCTCCGTTTCTCCCTCCACCGACTCCCAAGAGACGCGCCGCTGTGCGTGCAAGTGCCAAGATCTGCGAGGTCGTGGCTGACGCCTCAGGCCCTGCTGCGCGTAGTCGAGCCGCTAAGATGTCACCGAAAGAGACTGAGAACGGAGGCGACGAGAAGAATAAAAGCCGTAAAAAGATCAAGAAAGAAGACAAGAAAGAAGTGAAGAAGAAAGAAGCACCAGTTGTAGATGCATCCACTCTTCATGGCTATCAATTGATGGTGGACGTGCACTACCGTGGAGAGCAGTTTGCTGAAGCTAGGATCCTGAACTTGGATCCGGACAAAGAGCTTGTGTTTGTGCACTACATGGGCTGGAATGCGAGATTCGACGCCTGGGTGCCATTGGAGGAGGTGGCTGCACATGGTAGTCACTGTGGTGTACCGAAGAAGGACGTGAGCTGGGATGGAGACACTCCGCTGTTTGCTACAGAGGAGGAGGTGACAGCGCAAAAGCTAAAGGGAAAGTCGAAAACCAAGAAGAAACTGAAGAAACGGACTGTAATGTCACCAAAGACACGACGGGTAGCACAGAAAGCACTACGAAGTGTCAGTTGTGACCGGAAGAGACATTCCGAAGCTGTGAACGAGAGTGAAGAGGGGAAGCCACAAGTAATTCGCGCTGTGAAGAAAAGTCCTAAACATGCGAAGCCTACAAAGAAGTCTGCAGCAAAGTCACCGCGGACTGGGAAGAAAGTATCAGGAAAGAGTGCATCGTCATCTGGGCGACGAACGCCAAGGCGTGTTCAAGTCGTTGTAGGAACAATGGATGAAGATGTGTGTGAGCGCGAAAACGATAGCGAAACGGCAGATTTGGTGCTTAACGTTGAGATTGAAGGACGCGAGCCATTGAACGATGAAGCAGATGAGGAAAATATTGAAGTGGAACAGGATGAAGCAGAGGCTGCGCCTTCACGTCGAACCAAAAAGCGACACAACGTGAAAAGCAAGAACCGACGTAAAGCAAGTCCAAGTGGATCCAAACGGAAACGAGACAAGAATGAAGACGAAGTCGATGTAAACACCTCAATTTCTGAAGATAGACGCAGTCCAGCGAATAAGAAGCCCAAGAATGACGTTGCAGCCATCAAAACCGTAGGAATGGCAAAGACGGCGCCTTTGCCACCCCAATCAAGTCGTGGTGGCTTGGGTAGTGCTACGCGAGAGAAGCTGGCAGCGATTTTTCGCCTTCGCGTGCAACAGAGGCAACAGATGCAACAAATGAACGCTAGTGATGCCAGCTTTCAACAGTCCTTGGAGGACCAAACAACGGCCGAATCGACAACAGCAACAAATGATCCGACGAACAGTGCTGGTGAGACTGAAGAGACCGAAACCAACAATATCACGGTGGTAAACGCGGAGCTCGCAGCAGCACAGGAATACCAACGACAACTGCAACAGTACTACTACCACCAACAAGTGATGCTTGCAAATAGTCTGTCTATGAGCGTTACCGGCAGCCAAGACCCGAGCACAATTCCTCTTCAGGGAGGAATCATGGACCCTCGGATAATCCAGGAGCGTTTAGCTGCGTTGGAGGAGCGCCGTCGACAGCAAGCGCATGTTCAGGCGTATTACCATCAGCTGATGCTCACACGTGAGCGGAACGTGCGAGCACTGGCAGCTAACCAGGCGTTCATGACTTCAAGTGCTGCTGTTTGGGAGCAGCAGATGAAAGAGACGCAGAGTGAAGACGGCACGTCGTCGGTCACAAGCTGGAAGGACGTGACGGGTGCAGACTCGTCCGAGTCGCCGAAAGCGGAAGCTAAGAGTACCAGTCCGAGCTCAGAAGCTGACGAAAGCAGCAAGGACGACAGTGAGAGCGTCAAGGAGAGCGAGACCAGCTCAGCAGTCACAACCAACAACGACGCGACTCCTAATACGGTGAAGAAAGCCACAGAAGCTGCCTCATCACCAACCAATAGCGTATCAGACAAGTCCGATCCAGCAGACCCACCGACACAAGGTGTTCTCTATGAGTTTGTACTGTAGCTAACTAGGGAGCAATGTATTGCTCGAGCTCCAATAGCCAACCACTTCAACATACATGAGTGCCTCATCCATTTCAGCCAATGATCGCTCTGGCCTGCTTTTGACTTGATCTAACTATTCAAACAGAGTGATGGTCATGTTTCACTAAAAAGCGCGCACAGTTCATTCCGCGCCAAGGAATAGGCAGGCGGACATGTCGTCGGCGGACGAGATTGACATCCTCATGGACGAGCAGGACGACTCGACTACACACAGTGACGAGGGTGAAGCCGAGTGGGATCCTAACAATCCCGATGAGGAAGAGGAGGAAGCGAGCGGCTCTGAGGGCGAGGACTCGGAGCTAGAGACACCAGATGGCTCCATTAGCTCTTTCTTCCAGTCCAGAGGCGCTCGCACTCGCAGATCTTCGCACCAGAGCTCATCTAAGAAGAAAGCAACAGGAAAGAAGCGCAAGGCCAAGCCGTCAGAGCGGACGGAACGCTGGAATCGCCGCCGCAAGATTGCAGAAGTGATGGACGACGACGAACTGGACGAAAACACGCGCAGAGCTCGTGAAGCTGAAGCCAAACGAGCCGAGAGGATCGATGCCATCTTGGGAAACTTCGCTGCTCTATCAGAAGACCAGCTGGCGGTGCCGGACGAGGAGGACGTGGACAAGAAACTGTGTCTGAACCCTGTGTCGACTGATGGCACGCCACCTACAGGTGAAGAAGGCACAGAAGATGCTCCGATATTTATCTATCAAGATCTAGTGAACAAACTTAAACCCCACCAGATTCTAGGTGCGAGGTTTTTGTGGAGTCATGTTGCTCAGGAACCAGTAGGTTTTGGTTGTGTACTGGCGGACTTTATGGGTCTGGGCAAGACCTTGCAGGTTATCACGACGGTACAGGCGTTCTTGACGAAGAAAACGCTGGATGAGGATGGGAATTTGATGCAGAGACATAAGCATGTGCTGATTTTGGCACCGACAATTTGTGTGAGAAATTGGGAAGCGGAAGTCGTCAAGTGGCTGGGCAAGAAAGAATCGCGACGTATTGGGCTCTTTACGTTGGAGTCGAGTCGTGAAAAGAAAATGACCGATCGTGTGCATGTTGTGAAAAAGTGGCACAAGCGCGGTGGGCTCTTGATCATGGGTTACGAGTTGTATCGCATTTTGGTGTTGCAGTCGAGTGGTGAAGAGAAGATTGCTGCGGGTAATCAGAAATATGCACACTTGATCAAGAAGGTATACGCGTGCTTGAGCGACCCAGGTCCAGATTTGATCGTGCTAGATGAAGGCCATCGTGTCCGAAACCACAAATCAAAAATGGTGAAGGCTTTGGCTCACGTGAAGACGTCACGACGCATCATCTTGACGGGTTATCCTCTCCAGAACCACCTGGAGGAATACTGGACAATGGTCAACTTTGCACGACCAGACTATCTAGGATCCTTGGATGAGTTCAAAAACCGATTTGTGGCTCCTATCACGAATGGACAGTGCATTGATAGTTCTGATGCTGACTTGCGGCTGGCTCGACAGCGGGCATTCGTCCTGACGCGTGAGTTAAAACCTCTAGTACTGCGTCGAGATCAACAGTATCTGTTTAAGCAGCTACCACCCAAGAAGGAATATGTGCTGATGTGCAAGCTGACTGACGCACAGGCACAACTATACCGTGAGTTTCTACAACGTGGCGTCCCGACCCGTGGTAACTCGGACAAAGTGGATGTTCTTGGTGGCTACCACATCGCGTTGGCAATCTCGAACCACCCGGATGTCATTTGTGAAACCTACAAGCGACTGGAAGAAGAAGAACGCAATGGAACCAGCACTAAATCAAAACGCCGAGGTGTATCGGATATATTCGGTGTTGAGGATGGTGGCAACGACTTTGATCCGTATGATGATGTACCTGCATCTAGATCCAATGCTCCAAGGGCTACCCCATCAGCTGTTGCGCACGGCCCTCGTGTGATTAATGATGATGATGATGACGATGATGAGGGCGAGACAACACTTCTGAATATGCTTGATGCACCCAGCTCTGCTCAAATACCGAAACCCACACCAAAGACTTCGGTTGCAGGGTGGCATCGTTTAAAGTTTGCTCAGGATTTCATGGAAAAGTATGTCCCAAATCACCTGGAAGCTAGTGGCAAGATGATGATCTTAATGGAGCTCCTATCTGCGTGCCAGGATGTTGATGACCGTGTGATTATCTTTTCCCAGAGTATCCCTACGCTCGATGCAATTGGATTAATGATCTCCAGGCACAATAAGTACCAGCGACGCCATGCAAAACGTCTGAACTATTTACGCATTGATGGAAGTACATCACAGCAAGACCGATTCCGTCAGATCGCACAGTTCAACGACCTAGAAGAGGATGTTGACTTAATCATGATATCGACGAAAGCAGGTGGAGAAGGAATCAATCTTTGCGCTGGCAACCGAATTATTATATTTGACGTGTGTTGGAACCCGTGCAATGACTCTCAGTCTATGTGCAGATCATATCGTTTTGGTCAAACAAAGCCGGTGTTCGTATACCGTTTCGTGACGATGGGCACAATGGAGAAGAAGGTGTACGACTTGCAGATTCGCAAAGAGGGCGTTGCCAAACGTATTGTGGATGAAAAGACAACCGAACGAAAGTTTATGACGTCTGAGCTTCAGAAGTATTTTAGCATTGACGATTTTGAGGAATCTTTGCTTCATGCCCAAGGCAAGGCAGCGGACGATGAAGAATTAGCTGTTCAAGCTATTCCGCATGAAGATTCTGTCCTTGAAAGTATTTTGACGGAAATGCGAGACAGGGCTACTACGTCTACCACCACCAACGAAAACGGAGAGATAACTGCTACTGGCATGCTGGCGGACAGGAGATGCATCGTCGACTGGTTTGAGCAAGAAACTATGTTCGAAGAAGATTTGGATCAACAATGTACTCCAGCTGAGCAGAAGGAAATTCTGGAGAGCCACACATACTTCAAGGCTGTGCAGACACTGCGCAGGGGAGGAAGTCATCTCATTAACCGTGAGGGTTTGCTGGTGAAAAACTGCGACTATTGCCGTGTACCAAATGAGATTTTCCCAACTTCAACTACCCATGTCCCTGTACCATCGACAATTGAATGCCTTTACTGCAAGAGGTCCATCGCAACTGCTGGGGCTGTGCCTCCTTCAGCAAACCCTGTAGCTCGGTATCCGTTTATGGGTCAGATACCTGGTACTACGATGCCTGCACCAGGAATAATTCCATCAACCACAGAAAGTCCTGCCCCTGGTCGACCACCCATACCAGCTCCAACTGTGAACACCAATAATGGTGGCCGCGTCTTGCCTCCTCACATGCAGGCCATATATGATCAGCAGCAAAGAGATAACAAGGCTGCTGAAAAGGAACGATTCGACATGATTCTCCGTCAGAGGGTTGAGCAACAACGACAAGCTATTGCGCGCAAACAAGCTGAGATAGCAGCAGAAGTGCGCAGACAGGAGAGATTAACCATGAAATTGAGTGATCGCCACCTGCTTGTACTGCGACGAGGTATAAAGGGGTGTCAAGACCTTAAGCGTAAGGCTGAAGAGTGTGGTGCTACCTTGGCGATTGAAGTCAATTCACAGCTAACGGACATTGTTAGTGCAATGAGCAAGGCAGAAACTCTCAAGTGGCTCAAACTTAACAAACTTCCCGGAGACGTGGAATTACATGATGACATATGGCTACGCAATGAAATTGCAAAAGAGAAAGGATTACCTTTAATCCCAGTTAAACCAAGCTCCAGCCCTGTCGACCCAGCAACGGCGGCTGATGTTGATTCCAAGGTTTCCGTTGCCACTACTCCAGTATCTGCGTCTACAGCGGTCAACGAACACAGTCCGCAGACAACAGTAGATACCAGCAGTGATTTCATTGAACTTTTGGACTCGGATGACGAGGAGCCTCCTAAGGGGATGACTAGCAGCGACCAAGCAACAAGTAACAACGATGTTGTTGGTCGTGCTACCGTACCCGATGAAGTCGATGTGATCGAGATTTTGTAGTCAGTATTATCGCCATCTGCTGCAAGGTGAAGAACGTCGAAAGCCCAGCGAGAACTGGGTGAATATATATATTGATTCGCAACGAATGGAGTGCATCTTCTAGGTCGTCGTAAAGTGTAGCGAGACCTACGTGCACGGTTTGATGTGATATCGAGACGATTAAGTTCCTTCTGCCAGACTAACATGCTGAAAGACCAAACATAGTCTACCAGCACCGACAAATGACCTATGTAGTTCCAAAGGGGGGACAGTACCTGCTAATGCCCTACAACATCTACTGGCCATTAATAAGCCACTTCTCGCCTGACCAACTCCACTTCCAGAGTGAGAGCAATGGAGCCCCAGCACTGGAATGTAGCATTGGCACCCCTGGAGGAATTTGGCCATTTCGCGTGGGCAAGACGTGACTGTAGACGTCTAAACCGTGTAAGGATGGCTGATAATCTCGCAGTTCCAAGTCGAGCTCATCATCTTCATCCTCGCTTTTGACAACATGAGTACCTTGCTCGCTTGCGGGTAAACCTTCCTTTGTAGCAGCATTCTGCAGGGAGATTTGCCAGCTAGCAAGTAGCTGCTGTCGAAGTGACTTCAGTGCTTGTAGCCGCACCCGACCCACGCACTGTCTTGCAAGATACAATCGTACAAAACATTGAATCCGAGTGGCGGCGTGGGCCTTCTTCAAGTTTCTGACTTGCAACTTAGGCAACAAAAAGCGAATTATTCTTTCTGCTGCTTTCGTTCTGGCCATCGCTGTAGCTGTAGCTACCACTGCTAACTCGCGTGCCGATTCTTCATCAACCGTATTCACATGTTCCTGCAAAAGATCTTCTGGATGCGAAAGCTCACTAAGCGTCATGCCAGATATCGGCTCAGGCATGTCGAGTACGTCTTGATGTTCTTCAGCTAGATCGTGCGGTGATTCATCTTCAGTGCAAGACGCTATCACTTTAGCATGGTCTGAAACACATGGTTCTCTCAGTTCAGAGATGTTATTATTCACAGCCTCGGAAGCATCAATGTGGAACTCTGACAATTTCTCCCCAACGGAAGTAAATTTCACGTTTCGACCGTCTTGCTTCGAGTTTTCTCTCGGTGATTCATCTCTAGTGATGACGGTAGTGCAAGGCACAATCACTGGAACATGGTCACTCTTTGACGAGACAAATGGTTCACTCTGTTCAGGAACGCTGCAATACGCTTTATCGATGACATCACCACGGATCTCAAGCAAATCTTTTCCAACAGCAGAAAATCCCAGGTTTGGATCAATCGTGTCTTGCTTTGAGTTTTTTCTCAATGATTCATCACTGCTGATGGAGGTGCGAGGCGTTATCACTACAACTCGATCGCACGGTGAAGCCGCGCAGGGTTCACTCTGCTCAGGGTGGTTACTATATTCCTTTCCATCATCATCCACACGGGCCTTACTGGGCATCTCCTCTCCGACAGCGGTGAATGGTAGGTTCCGATCAATCTTGTCTCGATTCAAGCGCTCTCTCCACAATTGATACCTTTGCAACAACTTGAGCCTCGCCTTCTGCAACTTTTTCTCCTGATGCACCTGACGCTGCTCTTCTTCATGCAAATAACAAGCGTGACGATACTTTCTGTAGGACCGTTGAATAGAACGTGACGCAGCCAAGCGAAGTAATAAATCAAGCTTTGCTAGTCGGTCACGTTTTACCAACTGTCGTTGCCGTTTGCGCTCAAGTATCATTCTCCATTCCTGTTGAATTTTAGCAGCAGCTTTATGTCTTCGTCGTGCCTTCTCCTGTCGTCGTCGATTCAAAAACACAAGGATCATCGTCTGGATCATAGCTGCACATCGAAACTCTAACCGATACTTCACAACGCGCTCTGCTGCGCTGGTATAATTCTGAACCAAATTCTTCCGGGCAACAATTCCAACAAGGCGACGATAACGCGCCAAAGTAGAGCCTTGTATCCCCTTTGTCAACATAATCCGACGGATATACCGTCGCCACTCTGGCCGACGACCATAAGTCTGAGACTTTTTCGGACTTGTGTGTTTCACCCGCGGAATTGGAGGACGAGTTTCTTCCCTCTCACTTGACAGCTCGCCTACATTTCTCACCGCCAAAATCTCATTGATCGCAGCTTGCAGAGGTCCAGGAAATTGATGCATTTTGGTCTTCGCGAAGTGTGCAGGGTCTAGCGGTGCTAAACGTTTGGCATTGTTGCGAATCCGTGAATTTGTTGGAACTAAATTGTTAGATATGAATTTGGAGCTCGCCATCGCTCGCAATTGACTCCGACTGTAAGCCTCACGGTCATTTCCTTCAAGTTGCGAGGCCAGTAATGCATGCAGAGAGTTGTTTCGTGCAATAGTGCCAAGATGCTGGTCACTGGGTCGTCGAGCCAACGCGGGGAGAGTTACAGCCGGTTCCTTTCGCTGAATTTGTCCACTCGTTTTTTTCCTGTGAAGAGTTTTCGACCACAATGGCCTGGAAGCAGCCACGCTAGAGAACCCGTCCATTACGATCAAACTTTACCAAAGAGAAGAAACGTTGGTATATTTATAACATTATTGTCGCTCGATCTGAACGTTGAAGCTGGATCCTCCGAATAGTAATATAATTACTTCAAAGACGAGTCGATATCTTACCAACTTCCCCACAACCATACATACATACCTTTATATAATCATAGATGAATGACGAGGCATCTGCCGGTGGCATCTAATCTTGTTTCCGAACTTCTCTTGACTAATTCCTCCTCATTCTACAATTTGCACAGTACCTAGCAGAAGAGTGTCCGTAATCGCAAATGGATCTATCTCGTCTACTTTGGGCTGACAATCAACTTGAGGACAAAAAATCCAAACCCCAGGAAAATACCGATAATAAACCGCACTTCTCTACTAAAAGGAAGAGACGATGGAGACCGTCACTAAAACAGTTGAATGACAAGAACCAGCGTGATAGTGACAATTCAACCATTTTAAATCTCACGTTGGACGTGAACAATCTTCGTCAACAAGTACACGACTGTCTCGTGCAAATTAATATTCGCGAGACACGCCTGCTTGTGGCTCGCGAGCAATTCCATGTCCGGTCACTACAGTCGGTGGATCATTTTTTTCAGCTCTTTAGGCACGGGTACCCCAAAGTTCTGACAACCATTGAACAGAGATATCTCACCAAACTATTGGACGAGAATATTAATGTTGGGGGAGGAGTCTCCGGTCGAACGGAATTTTACGAACAGTGGCGACGATACAAGCAATTGTTTAATGTACGTCGTATCAGCAATTTCACTACTACAGTCATCACGAGTGATGCTAGAGGCTGCTTGATTGGGTGTTCGGGCGAGTTTGAAGGACGCGTGACTGCTGCTGCGTTGGAAACAGTGTTCCCTCATGCCTTGGAGGATGAAACTTTGGCGAAACAAATACTGTTGCGCCGTTTTGTGTGTCCGACCAAAACCCTCATCAATATTGATGCAAGAGGGCGGTTGGTCCAGTACGATGCGTTCTCGGACGTATTTGAGGCTATGAATCAGCTGCTAGACTATAATCCCTTCCAGGTTGCGAAGCTTATGACTGACGCTACGATCAGTGACGGTAGCCTTTTACCCCCTGTCGACGACTGCATCGATGAAGATGACGAGGAAGAGCTTGGTGACAATGAACACCAAGGATACGGTGTTGGTGGTACATCACCAGTGAGCAGCACAAACTCAGCCAGGAATTCGATCGACTTCATCTTGTCTTGATTCCTATGGGTGTGCTGTTTAGCGGAGCTGTCGTAGATGCATGCTGCTTCTTCATGTCAAGATCATTTTTGTGAGGGGTATCGACTCGTTGTGTTCCCACAATCAACATTTGAATTGACTGAAAATCTAACGTCCAAGTTGCATCTCATCATTTGTCACTATATCTTAGTTCAGAACTCGATCATAAATACAAAAGATCGATCTGGTCAACAATGGTCTCGTTCCCTGCGAGTACATACGTTCGCTATGAGTGCGCTACTGCACTCTTCTTGGAACAAATAGCGATTGTTGGAAGAAGCATTTTGACGAGGATATGAGACTGGAAGTAGTTTATATCTTTGTGGTACTCAAGGAACTTTTGGAAACTGTGTTTGAGATGTATGAGCATGTGAAAAAACAGCAGCGCACGATATTGGAGGACGCAGTGTAGCTTTAGGCACTGCTAATTCGTCGACAGTGACACTGCAACTGCGATATTCGTCACTTCGAACTGTACAAGATTTCTATCGTGTCATTATGGGAATTGAAACAAAAGCCTTGGAAGATAGCATGGCATAGGGGTACATAGTGTTGAAAACGGATTGGGCGTACAAACCTGTGTCTGGGCAGGTTATGTTTCTGTTAGATTTCTTTAGTATGGGCATTGACGGCTTTTACGCATGTAATCCCTCCAAAATTTAGCTATACAATATCTTAACCACATGGTTTCTTTGGTGAAAACTACGACGAGGATATGATACCACATTACGTGCTTCTTTACACAAGTGGTTTAGTGAATTTCATGACAAAAAACTTGCCGGAGTTGAACAACACACTCGCATATGAAAAGTTACTAGTTTTGAATCGCATAGCACGAAGGAAATCTCGGATTGCAGTATACCGGATCGTTTTTTAATTGCTTTACGTCTCTCGAGGTCATTGTCTCGATAGTGTGTTCCTGTGTTCGGTAAAGTCAGCTGCAACTCTCCAAGGATATGGTGTCAGCAAGAATGCGAACTTTACCATGAGCCATATCGCAGACCTGTGAATAATATTGATGCAGTTAATGATACAGACAAAAAACTTCAGAAGTTTTTTATCGTTTATTCGATAGTGATAATATAGTCCGCTTAATATGACCATTTGGTTTACACGAATCGAGTGGTGGCAGGACTGGGGATGTTGGATAATCATTTGGAATACATGGAGTTACGCACTCGAAAACTCGTCTGTTGAGTCTGCTCTTTGCTCTGGCAAGCTTATCGCTTATAAGCTCATTTTCTACATAAGGAATACCGGTTAGTGAACGCACATCAATCTCGCCATTCGGTTGTAGTGCATCACAAATATATAATCAAGCGCATTTTCACTTCATCCTCGTCATTCGGATAACGCATTTTTCGTTCGACCAGTACACTACACATTTCCGAGAAAGTATCCGTAAGTTTATCTTGGAGCTTCGCCATTTCACGTGACAGTTCACACGGGGTAAACAATTCTTGGGTATGCGGCAATATGAACCATATTTTTGACGACCCATCTCAAAACTGTTTTAGCACCTTTTATCATGAGCCGGAATATCTTTATTTTCTGAATCATCGCGAGTCATATACTTGATGCAGAGGTTCTACCGGCTTGATCATCCTACGTTCACGGTTCCTACTCTCGCTAAAGTGAAGGAGACGGCCTAACTACATTCAGCTTTCAACATTCACGGCACAAACCGGGGTCTCTGTTGACAGAACACCACAGATTCGCGGAATTCTGGATTTATTGGAGAAACAGCTATTGAAAATACGTAAAATGCTGCATCACACTCTAAAGGTCCCATATTATCAACTCCACTGCGCGGCAACCTAGAAACCTTTCACAAAACGGAATGGCGCGGTGAACATCACCGAGATACTCCAAAGAGGACGTAATCCAATTGTAATATTTCGTGGTCGAACTTGCCCAAGTAACAGTATTTTTTCAAGTTTTGCGAATAAAACTCGCGCCATTATACTCCATCTATCCATATTGGAGAGTTTAAGTTTTCATCTACTGGAAATTTTCTCGATACAGCGTGAGTCGCATGACACACCGATTTGCATTCCACCACTACTTGTTGAAGTTCTCTAAAAGACGCGATAACGATAGTAAATTGCCATCTCGGGTACTACAAGTACCATATCCTAGCCCACTAATAGTAAAATTACGAACTTCTCTCTCGAAACAACATGACAATTTTGTCCTTAAGCACTCACATTTGAAAACATTTCAAGGAAACATTCCTTTACAGTCTCCACAATTGCCACCGAGTCACAAATTTGCAGCAAAAATTGCCATCCATGGAACGGAGAGAACTGTATGAAACACAACGTTTTGCCTCCTAACATGTAACTGCAAAATACGTCAAGTCCAATCGCTCAAAATTCCTTTTCACTCGGCATAGAAGTGTTGATCTTGCCAGTGACAGGCAATCACAGGCTGGCAATGCGCGTAATACAAATTTCAAGTGATGTGCACCAAAGCCCAGTTCACTTTCGTCAGTTCAGAATTGCGTGCGTCGTGCACAAGTGGCAAAGAATGAAAAAGTGTGACAAAATGGAGAGTATGGAACTAGTGGAGCTCGAGCTCTCGCCTATACAGAAGAAAATGGCGACACCCACGGCCAAGAGTCGTCGTCTCCCCGCGGAAGTTCGAAGAGCTCGACATCGCGACCGTATGCAACGCCAGCGTCTGGCAGAGAAGAAAAGCATCCAAGTCAAGCGGCTAGAGGTCGAGCGCCTTACGCGCGAGTTGGAACATGCCATTCAACGACTTTCGACCGAGTTTCAACGTAAAAACGAGGAGAAAAGACCTAGTGTAGAAGAAGAAAAGTACTTGAGTCTAGAAGAAGAGAAGGATAAACTCTGGGGCCATAGTACGGCCGCTAGACTAGTGCAACAACGTTATTTAAGTCTTGTGTTGCAGCAAGGGACTATTACCGACGAGAACCGACGACTGACTGAGAGATTTCGAGAGTGGCAAAAGTTTATCAAGTTACTAGGCGTGGAACACGAACGATTACCGAAAGATGGAACGGCAGATACTATTGAATCACATGAGCTGCTAGTACAGGAAGCAGGTCATGGACGCTGGGTGGTCTTTTCAGAGGATGAACCAGTTATTTTTTATCAACCTGTTGCGAGAAATACGTGCCATGAACTGGCGTTTATGGGATATCAACGCATGCAGGATCTATTACGTGGACCTGGAGCGAGAAGTTGTATAATGAAGCTTTTGGATGGAAAGTTTATTTCTCCATGCATGAAGACGGAGATTTTGATACGCGAAAAGTTCGAATGCAACATCGATTTACGAAACGTAATAGTGCTATTGATGCCAATGGTGAACGGATTACAGGTGATACCTTAGCAAAAGCAACGTGGAAAATTATCAATACGCCAGAGCTATATACGCAGATGTATCGTAGTCCAATGACGTCGAAAATGTTGCAGCATGTGGACGCACAGACAAGTGTCTTAATGCGGACCTTTCCCGATGCAAATGCAGTGATGCGCTTGCGTTTCGTGTGCTTGGTCGTGCAAGTACAAGACTTTGTGATTGACCAAATGCCAGATACCACGAGTATCAATTGGAAAAACAATACGCGTCGTCGTGTGACGGTCTTGAGCTCTATTCTCGATCCAGACAAATGTTTCCCTCGTGCTAATACCCACACGTCCAACCCGATGGCTGAATGGATGCGTGAAGGCATGAGCTACCTCTCGTTCACAGAAATTGATGACGAAGTCGAGATCGAGTATGGCGGATTGACGAATGTGGGCGACGAGACAGCTTCGTGTACTGGTTTGCCGTTTGTTTGTATGAATATGGGCGAAGCTCTCGTACGTTGGGAGCAACTCGTCACCCCCATGCGTACACTATCGATCACCGAAAAATAACTGGGTAAACTACAATGCAAGTGTCTGCATGGAGTTCGCTGTTTGCGTCCGAGTGGTAACCTAGTATTTTCAATCCACGGTAAATGTTGGGCATTCATGCTGTCAGCTTAATCGACAGCGCCATGAAGTGACAAACAAACCAAAACCTCTCGGTTAGCAGCTTGGTCACCGCGGTACTGTACTGGCTCGGAGGGAGTTCCTTTGCCTGAGTTCATTGTCGCATCTGCTTACCGTTTGGTTCTTCAAACACAACGAAAAAGACACGATATGTCCAGCAAACCAGGACAACCATGAACAACTTAAGCGGTTGGGTCCAACTGCTTGTTTGCATCAGTTCAGCAGCTTTTCACCGATACCAATATGATAACTATAAGACATGTACTTCAATTATAAAGTACGTGATGTAGTGCATCATGTACCGCCCAGCAAGATGTACTGTACAACATTTCTACTAGAAATCGATAACGATGTCAATACCGCCGACACGTCAGCGGTACATCCTACAGCTCATGGAAAGCCGAACCTGGGCGAAAAGATATTCATTGAAATGTCGTGCGAAATGTTGGGGAGTCTACCAAAGTCAATAGAGTCTAATAGTCTAGACTCTAGACGCTATAATAATGTGGACAGTCCGTCGCTGGCTGATTGCTCGCGGGTTGGCATTCGAGGCCGTGTTTGTGCCAGTCTGGCTTTGTCCACGTTCCGCCCGACGCCAACGCAAATCTAAGCAGAGTGGTCGCTGTCGTCATTGAAAACAACTTAGCACTTTACCCCATGCCAAATTGACATTGCCATGGAGTCCATGGCCACATCGTGTCGTCCGAAGCTCTCCGCCTTTAAAAGGTCGAAGCTACCATATCATGTTTACAGTCTTACCATCTCCAGTTGACGTTGACTCGGATCTACGCAAATGGTCTATTGATGATCAACGGTATCGATACGAGCTAATTCACTTGTCCTTGGTGAGCTGACTGAAGCAGGTTTGCTCACCAGTGATCACCACCATGCAGGACTCGGATGGAGGAAGGTGAGGACCAATCAAAGCTGGTCGATCTGTCGCCACTGACGTACGAGATCCGGTAGCTGAGCCCGAGCTGCCCGACAGGACGAAAAGCTAAAGGTCTCAGACCTGATCAAGGCCTAACGCACGCAACAAGCGGCAGAAACACGAACAAACGGTGCAAAACGGAGGGTGATCAAGTTTGCTGGGTGGGGCATTAAGCTCACTCGAATTTTAGTCGACAATTTCATTTGTCCGAGCAAGCATGAACCGCTCGATTGTCGATACCAGCGGAACTTCTCGATCCAGCAACAATAGCGTCACTGGCGATGAACACGCAACTTTCAGACAAAGTCAATTGCAACCGCGAGCCGAATCGAAATGGCCAACATCATTTCAGAACGAACCACTGTTTGACACCGAGGTGAGGATAGAAGACATCGAAAAAGAAGAGCAGAGACAAATTGCAGAGGCCAAAGCAGCGAGAAGACGGCAACGACATAAGGAAGTGGTAGCGCGCTCTCGTCTCAGACACAAGGAGGGTGCCGCTGCAATGGAGCAGCAAGAAATGAGTTTAGGTAGGAAGCTCCACGAACTTCTGGAGCAGACTGGGCACTCGGTGACACAAAGATCGGTGGTGCAACAGAGCACCATTTCTGAGCTACATCAAAAGTATGTGGAACAGGTAGCAACACAAGAGCGCATTGTACTGGAAAACAAAGACCTTCAACGAAGAATAGAAGACTATGACAAGCTGTACGACACCATAGAGAAGGAATCCGCTCTTACAACGGACTTTGGAGATTGTGTCAATGGACTGGAGAGTATGCAGATCAGCACTTCCGAGACGACCAGCGGAACACGCTCGTGGTTTTTTTTCGAGGGTGACCAAGACCCCATCTATTACATTCCGCTGACTGAGAAGAAATGTGAAATATCACGCGGACCGTTTACCAGCGTATGCTCAATCTGTACTCCGAGTTCATGCAGCGTCGTGTACCAATATCCGAGCTGGAATTCTTCGGGTGGCGCGTAATGCGACCACTTGAAGTCGATCCGAGGATACTTCGCTTCCAGTTCACCAAGACGGTGCGTCTTGTTGATGATTCCATGGATGCCATTGTAAATCGCACGTGGGACGCGTTCCATGACCCTAAGAAGTTCGCCTCCATTTACAGCACTCCCGTTGTCACCCGCGTCATTCAACGAGTGACGAACGACATGACGGTGCTCCTTCAGAACGCACCCGTACAATCCGGTGAGCTACAGAACATCCGCTACTTTAACATCCTCGCTCGGGTGCGAGGATTCACTGCACAAAACGAACGCGTCGTGGCCCTTCTCAAGACCATTGTGAATCCAAACGATTGCCAAGGCAACAGTGAGATCTCGACCCAGTTGCACGAGATCGAGTGGATGAAGCGAGGCATTTCGTACTTGTTGCTCACAGAGGAACCACTGATGCCACCGAAAAGCGAGACGCGTAAAATTCGTCTCCATTACGGCTGTGACTATGAGTGCGTCAGTGAAGACCACGCACGGTATCTCATGGTAGAAGTGCTAGGTATCGCCTGTCGATGGGAACAACTGATCCTGCCGTCGCACCGCCTTCATTCTAAACAGCAGGACCAAGTTGGTCACCAATCACTACAAAAGCTGTAGTACATGTACACATGCCAATCTCATTTTACCTGACGTTCGTCGCGTGAACTTGTGCAATCATCGTTCTACAGGAGTAAAACGATACAACCCAAGCAGCATGGGACCAAGCCAGTATTGAAGTGTAAAGGCTCAGCTCGTTGATGTGTCCTATAGACACACGTCTCTGACCGGAGACATTGACAGCAAACTGACTGCTGTTGTTCACTTGAGGCTTTGCAGCACGCCACGTGCGACTCGAGACTGAATGCTCTGAATAGCATACTGCACTCCCTCGAAAGTCGAGTCGTTAGAAAGAGTTTACGGGTGACTCAACGCATTATTATTCATGACCCTGCGGCCGACGACGGCACCACTGCGTATCGGTCACGGCGCACGGCCGTTGGCCAGTGAGAGCCATTGGTTGCTGTCGACGGCAGGAAAATGGACTGAAGAGGACGAGAAGGAGTGGAAACGCCAACAACATCGAGAAAATATGGTCTTCTTTAGACGTAAGAAGAAGGAACAACAAGCGGAGCTGCGGAATCTTCACCAGCAGCTCGAACAGCGATTACAACAACATTTAGCCATGCAACGCCGTGCCGCTTCACGCGCGACACGAATTCGTCAGGAATCGAGCAATACCGACGTGAAACGAGCTGCTGTGGTGCACTTGATAGCGGAGACCGAAGCACTTAAAGTAGAAAACGTGGCATTACGTCAACAGATTGACAAGCACAAGACACTGGAAGAGAGTGTCACCGAAGCTGAAGATGGACTCGAGTCGGATGCTACAGAACCGACCAGTAGCGTCGGTAGTCGAGATGGAAGCAATTCAGACTCGTCCATATCAGGAGAGTCACTCATGTCAACGTCATCTTCGATGTCACGTTTAATTTCATTGCAGCGAGGTTGGCGAGTTCATTTTCCAGGTGACGAGCCGTCATTTCACTATCATCCCTTCTCGAAAGAGCAATTGGACGCTATTCGAGAAGGTTATGACGCTAAGTTTGCTGTCTCTGCGTGTATGGAGACTGTCGGGTGTATGTTTGGATGGGAGGTGGAGCGTGCACCACTTATTCGACATCCGAGTCTTAATGTCTTGATCTCACGTGTGCGGTATACGAGACGCATTCATTGTGCGGGAGGATCAGCACGTGCTACGATGGACAAGTTGAACGTGGATTCGTGGCCAGTGTTGACTACTCCAGAACTATGGGAGCGTATTCATGGACACTCTGTCACGTCTCAAGTGCTACAAGCTGTTGACGAGGATACTTTTGTTATTGTGCGGAATACTCCAGATCATTCGCTTGGTGTGAATATTCGGTATTTGAACTTGGTCAATCGGCGACGGATTCTCCAGCCTGACGGACAATGGGCGATTCAATACGCGATGGTCGTCGTGACTTCCGATGCGAACATTCGCAGTCGTGAGGCAGAACCAGAACCACAACGACATCGTGTTCATTGGATCAACGAAGGTGGCGCGTACATGACGCTCTCGCAGATTGACAACGACACTCTTGAAGTCGTGTATGATCACTGTTCTGGCTGCATGAATGAACAGCATGCGCAGTACTGTCTTGTGAACTGGGGCCACATTGTTATTCGCTGGGAGCAGTTGGTTACTCCTTCACGAACACTCGCGTTGTGAAATTTTTGCTATGACTGGGACAAGCTGATTACTTCGTGTACGATAAACAAATTGAAGGTGAACACAGCCAAAGAGAAGCAGGTGCCGTCGATCGTGCATATTGCAGGAGAGATGAATGGATATCAGCAACAGCTGTAGCTTAAACATCAACCAGTGCTGGGTTTCAGAGAAAATAGTTCACAGCAGGACGGCTGACTGAGCCGTGCGAGATAATACAAAGGAAAACGCTCACACTTATTATCCTGACCAGCTACATTTACGTGACTAGCTACATGAAGAACTTTGAGAAAGCCCACTAACATGATGCCCAAGGTCACAGTTGAGTTCAGATTGAGGGTACTCATCACTATGACAAGCAATGTACGACATGTATATTGCCGGTATGCTCTACATAGATGGCAGGCCACAATTTGCGGCATGTCTTGATGTTGACAACAGATTCCAACACTACATATTGACTCATGACAACACAACGCCAACTTCTAAACAATGTTGTTTACTGATGCAGTCTCCTCTCAGACCATAACGCAATTATGATCTCTTACTCTCCAGAATTGAGTTGATCGATACCACTCACAATTGACTGTACACGCAAAGTGTACAGTCATAAGAAAAGTGACAGAAAACGCAGTCCACATTAACGCAAATCCGGACAATACACGTGGTGACCGAAACCAAGATTTGATGCTCTGAGAACAGCACCTTCAGTATTAGTACTGAAGCAGAGGTACTGAAGAACCATGCTCAGATTCAGCGACTACTTCCACTATGTAAGAAGCTCCATTAATACCAGGACTTTAGTCAACAGCATCATCCTTGTATTGTCGCTTGATAGAGCAGTCACCTCAGTTGTCGTTGACAACCTAGCTGCCTTGTTATCGTCCTGGTTACGCATCTTCCACGTGATCCCACAGATGTGCTCTATACTGGCTCTTATCGCACGTGACTACGTCAGTCCCAGTCATTCGTGAAACAACCAGCCATGGTCTCTGCTATCTCGTCCTCAAGTCCTTCAAGTGTCCAGCAAGCTCCTGCCTTCACCGCAAATGATGCCAAAATGCTGAAAGACAAGTCAGCGGAATTGTACGAGTCTGCTATGCGTGAACAATGGCGGCGTGAACAACAACGTGAACGAATGGTCAAGTGGCGTCTACAGAAGAAAGAGAGGAAGACCAACATGATTGAAGAACGCCGACGTCTGGAGAGGAAGTTGCAACACCACGTGTTGCAGGCTCGAGTGGCATCAGATATGGTCACTGCTCGGTCACCTGCTGAAGCATATCGTCAAGCTATTATTGAGAGCTCGTGTCTGATGAGTGAAAACATCGCTCTGAAAGAAGCCATTGAAGAGAATATCAAGACCAGATCAAAGGTGGCAGGTCAGGTTCAAGAGTTTTTAAACCAGATCCTACCTGGTGAATCTCCTGTACCTGCATCAAAGGACGACGAGGGATGGCGTGTGCACTTCCCCAACGGTGAACCGTCCTTCTACTTCACTCCATTTACCAAGAAAGAGTACGACAACATCTTGAACAACAACGACATTTTGTACTCTCAGCGTCATCCATGCACTGCTACAGTGGGGAAGATTCTTGGATGGACGGTAGACTACGCACCGTTGGCTCGAAATGAAGCAGGGACGACTTTCGTGGCGCATGCTCGATTTACGAGACGTCTAAAATGCAATCTAGACGATTCAGAAAAGATTTTGCCGCACCTCGACAAGAATCTGTGGCCTGTGTTAGTGACACCACGGAGTTGGGGACGCAGCCAGAGCGGAAGTGCTTACTGCCAAACTCTACAAAGTTTTCACGAGAACGCCCTCGTGATGACATGCAACGTCCCTGGTGAAGTCAACCTTCGCTATATAGTTCTTGCACAACACACGCGAGAAAGAAGATCAGACGGCAAGCGTGTGGACAAATACATTATGACGATTGCCGATTCTGAGGCGAACGCCCGTATTCGAGAGGCAGAAGGACCCCAAGAAGATGTCCAATGGGTACTTGAGGGGGGAACCTACATGACAGTAACGGAAGTGGATGAATCTACGATTGATGTCGTGTTCGACCAGTGGGCTGGATGTCTGAGCGAGCTGCACGGCCGAGAGCTTTATATCGACTGGATCCGATTTCCCGTTGGTATGGAACAATTTATTTCGCCATCGAGACTCCTTGCAGCTAGAAACGTCTACGATATTCCTTTCGTGTAGCATTGAGAACGTTATTACACTCACTACTTGGACATCATGTATCATACTTCTGTTTGGCCGGTAAAGTCAACACTCAAGTCGACACTCACTTCAATTCAAGCAAATAACATCCACATGATTTCAATGTCCTTCAGTTATATCGAATCAGCTTTG
The DNA here is from genome assembly GCA_008079305.1 of Phytophthora palmivora. NCBI lineage: Eukaryota > Oomycota > Peronosporomycetes > Peronosporales > Peronosporaceae > Phytophthora > Phytophthora palmivora. Next base: position 31,942 of record VOQZ01001967.1, read on the forward strand.
GAGTCAATATTCTCTCTGACCAGAAGCAAGTCGTGACGTAGTGGGCCCATCTGACGTAGAGATGTTGGGCGTGCAGGTCGCTCTCGCAAACGGCCCAGTGATGATACTCAATGTCAATCGTTCCGTGATCCACCTCCGAAAACTGGATGGAGTGACCTCCTTCACGAATCCACTTGATATCGCTCGTTGGTTCTTCAGCAGCACGGTTGCGTGCGTTGGCTTCGGAATCTGCAGCCACAATGCAGAATATCACAGCGCGATTGCCGCTTTCTTCGTCGACTATGACTTGGCGTCGAGCTAGTTGGAAGAAGCGTAGATGACTGTCACCTGGAATACTGCACGCCATCACCCAAGCATACTGCTCGAATTGCTGCAGTTGTAGAGTATTCACATTTGCACGCTGATGTTGACTCCAATTAGGTGGTGTAGTAAGTAGCGGCCAGACATGGCTCTTTCAGAGCGATGTTTTCACTCATCAGACACGAGCTCTCAATAATAGCTTGACGATATGCTTCAGCAGGTGACCGAGCCGTGACCATGTCTGACGACACTCGAGCTTGCAGCACCTGGTGTTGTAACTTCCTCTCCAGACGTCGGCGTTCCTCAATCATGTTGGTCTTCCTCGCTTTCTTCTGTAGACGCCACTTGACCATTCGTTCACGTTGTTGTTCACGTCGCCATTGCTCACGCATAACTGACTCGTACAATTCCGTTGACTTGTCTTTCAGCATCTTGATATCATTTGCGGTGAAGGCAGGAGCTTGCTGGACACTTGAGGGACTCGAGGACGAGATAGCAGAGACGATGGCTGGTTGTTTACGAATGACTGGGACTGACGTAGTCGCGTGAGATAAAGAGTCAGAATATAGTACATCTGACTCGGATTACGTGGTGGATGCGTAACCAGGACGATAACAAGGCGGCTACGTTGTCAACGACAACTGAGGTGACTGCTCTATCAAGCGACAATACAAGTATGATGCTGTTGACTAAAGTCTTGGTACTAATGGAGCTTCTTACATATTGGAAGCAGTCGCTGAATCTGAGCATGGTTCTTCAGTACCTCAGGTACAACCAGTTGCTGTCCTCAGAGCATCCAATCTTGGATCGATCACCACGTGTTTCGTCCGGATTTGCGTCAATGCGGAATGCATCTTCTATCACTTTTCATTTCACAAGGCACAGTCAACTGTGAGACTCCCTTCAGACGGAGATGACGATATTGGCCATGAGTAGTGTTCAAGAAGCGCTCACCGACTTCGAAACTCTGTTTGGAGAGGGTACTGAAGCTGATCTAAGAGCAGCGGTAGTGCTCGAGCAAGTCCGTCGAGAGGAACAGAGAGTACGAATGATTGTGTATCGAGCGAAGAAGAAGAATCGAGTGGCGCGAATGGTTCAAGAACGTCTGCAGCTTGAAGCGGAACTGAAAAGCCGTGCCTCAGCCATTCATAAGGAAGTCTGCAATTGCGGACGCAAGCATACGTCGATAATTGATGCTATCCATAACAATGTCAAGGAATGTGCAAGTTTAACAAGAGAAAACATGGCACTTCAGCAGACGCTACACAACCGAAACGAGTTTTGGAAAACAGTACAGAATGGTTTAAACGATTTCAATCTTCCGTCTCGAGAATCGAGTGCACCCCACAGTCCGAGTGAAGCAGGATGGTACGTAAACTTCTCGAATGGAGAACCTTCGTTCTACTTCCATCCCTTCACACGAACCGAGTTTGACACCGCTTTTAAACGCTACGATGACTCGCTACCAACGAATCTGTCGAGCTTTCCTGCTACTGGAAATCTGTTCGGCTGGACGGTACATCACTTGCCACCGTGGCGCAGAGAAGACAACAAAGTTGTCGCTCGTGCTCGATTTACCACTCGTGTCCGTTGTGCACTCGATGATGTGGACGTTATGCTGCAGTCTGCAGATCTCGATGTCTGGCCACTACTTACTACACCACCAAATTGGAGTCAACATCAGCGTGCAAGTGTGAGTACTCTACAACTGCAGCAATTCGAGCAGTATGCTTGGGTGATGGCGTGCAGTATTCCAGGTGACAGTCATCTACGCTTCTTCCAACTAGCTCGACGCCAAGTCATAGTCGACGAAGAAAGCGGCAATCGCGCTGTGATATTCTGCATTGTGGCTGCAGATTCCGAAGCCAACGCACGCAACCGTGCTGCTGAAGAACCAACGAGCGATATCAAGTGGATTCGTGAAGGAGGTCACTCCATCCAGTTTTCGGAGGTGGATCACGGAACAATTGACATTGAGTATCATCACTGGGCCGTTTGCGAGAGCGACCTGCACGCCCAACATCTCTACGTCAGATGGGCCCACTACGTCACGACTTGCTTCTGGTCAGAGAGAATATGACTCCAAAGCTGATTCGATATAACTGAAGGACTTTAAATTCATGTGGATGTTATTTGCTTGAATTGAAGTGAGTGTCGACTTGAGTGTCGACTGTACGGCTAAACAGAAGTATGATACATGATGTCCAAGTAGTGAGTGTAATAACGTTCTCAATGCTACACGAAAGGAATATCGTAGACGTTTCTAGCTGCAAAGGAGTCTCGATGGCGAAATAAATTGTTCCATACCAACGGGAAATCGGATCCAGTCGATATAAAGCTCTCGGCCGTGCAGCTCGCTCAGACATCCAGCCCACTGGTCGAACACGACATCAATCGTAGATTCATCCACTTCCGTTACTGTCATGTAGGTTCCCCCCTCAAGTACCCATTGGACATCTTCTTGGGGTCCTTCTGCCTCTCGAATACGGGCGTTCGCCTCAGAATCGGCAATCGTCATAATGTATTTGTCCACACGCTTGCCGTCTGATCTTCTTTCTCGCGTGTGTTGTGCAAGAACTATATAGCGAAGGTTGACTTCACCAGGGACGTTGCATGTCATCACGTGGGCGTTCTCGTGAAAACTTTGTAGAGTTTGGCAGTAAGCACTTCCGCTCTGGCTGCGTCCCCAACTCCGTGGTGTCACTAACACAGGCCACAGATTCTTGTCGAGGTGCGGCAAAATCTTTTCTGAATCGTCTAGATTGCATTTTAGACGTCTCGTAAATCGAGCATGCGCCACGAAAGTCGTCCCTGCTTCATTTCGAGCCAACGGTGCGTAGTCCACCGTCCATCCAAGAATCTTCCCCACTGTAGCAGTGCATGGATGACGCTGAGAGTACAAAATGTCGTTGTTGTTCAAGATGTTGTCGTACTCTTTCTTGGTAAATGGAGTGAAGTAGAAGGACGGTTCACCGTTGGGGAAGTGCACACGCCATCCCTCGTCGTCCTTTGATGCAGGTACAGGAGATTCACCAGGTAGGATCTGGTTTAAAAACTCTTGAACCTGACCTGCCACCTTTGATCTGGTCTTGATATTCTCTTCAATGGCTTCTTTCAGAGCGATGTTTTCACTCATCAGACACGAGCTCTCAATAATAGCTTGACGATATGCTTCAGCAGGTGACCGAGCAGTGACCATATCTGATGCCACTCGAGCCTGCAACACGTGGTGTTGCAACTTCCTCTCCAGACGTCGGCGTTCTTCAATCATGTTGGTCTTCCTCTCTTTCTTCTGTCGACGCCACTTGACCATTCGTTCACGTTGTTGTTCACGTCGCCATTGTTCACGCATAGCAGACTCGTACAATTCCGCTGACTTGTCTTTCAGCATTTTGGCATCATTTGCGGTGAAGGCAGGAGCTTGCTGGACACTTGAAGGACTTGAGGACGAGATAGCAGAGACGATGGCTGGTTGTTTCACGAATGACTGGGACTGACGTAGTCACGTGCGATAAGAGCCAGTATAGAGCACATCTGTGAGATCACGTGGTGGATGCGTAACCAGGACGATAACAAGGCGGCTAGGTTGTCAACGACAACTGAGATGACTGCTCTATCAAGCGACAATACAAGTATGATGCTGTTGACTAAAGTCTTGGTACTAATGGAGCTTCTTACATATTGGAAGCAGTCGCTGAATCTGAGCATGGTTCTTCAGTACCTCAGCTTCAGTACTAATATTGTAGGTGCTGTTCTCAGAGCATCAAATCTTGGTTTCGGTCACCACATGTATTGTCCAAGTTTGCACTGCCACTTTTCATTTCACAAGACACACCGTCAACTGTGAGTAATACGGATCCACTCCCTTCAGACGGAGATGACGATATTGGCCATGAGTAGTGTTCAAGAAGCGCTCAGCGACTTCGAAACTCTGTTTGGTGAGGGTACCGAAGCTGATCTAAAAACAGCGGTAATGCTCGAGCAAGCCCGTCGAGAGGAACAGAGAGTACGAATGATTGTGTATCGAGCGAAGAAGAAGAATCGAGTGGCGCGAATGGTTCAAGAACGTCTGCAGCTTGAAGCGGAACTGGAAAGTCGTACCTCAGCTATTTGTAAGGAAGCAGACAGTTATGGACGCAAGCATACGTCGATAATTGATGCTATCCATAACAATGTCAAGGAATGTGCAAGTTTAACAAGAGAAAACATGGCACTTCAGCAGATGCTACACAACCGAAACGAGTTTTGGAAAACAGTACAGAATGGTTTAAACGATTTCAATCTTCCGTCTCGAGAATCGAGTGCACCCCACAGTCCGAGTGAAGCAGGATGGTACGTAAACTTCTCGAATGGAGAACCTTCGTTCTACTTCCATCCCTTCACACGAACCGAGTTTGACACCGCTTTTAAACGCTACGATGACTCGCTACCAACGAATCTGTCGAGCTTTCCTGCTACTGGAAATCTGTTCGGCTGGACGGTACATCACTTGCCACCGTGGCGCAGAGAAGACAACAAAGTTGTCGCTCGTGCTCGATTTACCACTCGTGTCCGTTGTGCACTCGATGATGTGGACGTTATGCTGCAGTCTGCAGATCTCGATGTCTGGCCACTACTTACTACACCACCAAATTGGAGTCAACATCAGCGTGCAAGTGTGAGTACTCTACAACTGCAGCAATTCGAGCAGTATGCTTGGGTGATGGCGTGCAGTATTCCAGGTGACAGTCATCTACGCTTCTTCCAACTAGCTCGACGCCAAGTCATAGTCGACGAAGAAAGCGGCAATCGCGCTGTGATATTCTGCATTGTGGCTGCAGATTCCGAAGCCAACGCACGCAACCGTGCTGCTGAAGAATCAACGAGCGATATCAAGTGGATTCGTGAAGGAGGTCACTCCATCCAGTTTTCGGAGGTGGATCACGGAACGATTGACATTGAGTATCATCATTGGGCTGTTTGCGAGAGCGACCTGCACGCCCAACATCTCTACGTCAGATGGGCTCACTACGTCACGACTTGCTTTTGGGCAGAGAAGATTTTATTGACACCGAAGCTGATCAACTGCAGTATGCGATGAAAGGGTTCGACTCAATGCCTTCGCAGTTAGAAGTGTTGAATATGGCAATTGATAAAAACAGTTTCGTAATCTGATAATCTTTAGTTTGCAGCATGTACAGAGCTCTTGGTTCCTCATAACTCACATTGAAATCGACCACAGGACGACTAATACAATACCGTGCTCAACACGAGGAATTACGCAGATTTCGCTGACTGTCATCTATATTTTATTTACTGTTAGACAAGGATTTTTGTTTATTATTGGCCCGGCATCTCCTGCGGCCACTTCGCTGTCACAATCTTCGTTAGATCAAACTCTTTCGTCGCTTAAGAAAGCTTACTTTTTTAAAACTGGTCCATCGAAATAATATTTACAACCAGTTAATGTACTGCTGTAAAGTTTTACTATTCTGTGACTAAAAGCTGATGAATACTGAAGACGATTGGCAACTGTAACTGCAGGTTTATTCTCCGCGAGCAGCAGTACATATATTACGTAGTAATTTGGTTTGTGAAGACCTACGTGAGGTACTTGCACGTATTCACCTCAAACTTCAAGTTTCTGGGGTTAACATCGCAGTCTGCAGAACGCGGGTGCAGTTTTGCAGCTCTAATCGAACGCTAGCTGCACAACCAAACCGAATGAAGCCTCGGCTGCATCAGATACAACTATTTTACAAATGAAAGATGGCATACTGAAATGCTGGAACAAACGTGTGCAATATGGCGTGAGAATCACTAACGCACAGTAGTAAGGCTGTTTGCGACATCGTCATAATGCAGGAATGTGGTGAGTACACTACTCACGAATACCCGTGTTCCAGCGACTTGATCTCCCCGTTGTCTCTTTCACTGACAAAATTAAGAATGGATATCGAGCGGCGGTGGCTCTAGATTGCTACTACAAGTTACATACGAAGAATAGGTTTGTGAAACTCGGATTCCCGGACTGCTGCATAGCCCAAATGAGCTGGTAGCCCTGGTATAGTTACAACCTTTCGCGATCGTATTTAATCTTCGCTAATAGCCTTTCCAAGCAGTTTATTGATGGTCCCAACAGGAAACTTGACGACATGTGCTGCGTAATGTGTGCAGGTGATTCAAAGCGGATACTACAACTTCAATTGCGTGTAGGAAAAGCAGGTCATTCAGCACACCGGTGAGTCGTCTGCGCAAATTCGCTAAGATCATGCTGGGTGTGCTCTGGTTGTCTACGGCAGTCTACGGTATCTACAAGTTGGTGGCGAAGGCAAAAAAAATTTAACAAAATTTTTATTTAAAAAAATATTATAAATCAAAACTTCTTTTATAATATTTTAAAATAAAAATTCAAACAGGAAAAATGGGTAATAAAGCCGAATTTTTATTATTATTAACAAGCCATTTTGAATTCCAATTTTTTTATTTAATCTTAAACTAATTGGTATTATTTTTTGACCTTATCGTGAATTTTTAATACATTTAATATTAATTGCAAATATTTTCTTATTAGGTTTATATCAAGTCCTACTAGGCCTAAATATTTTTTTTATTTTTTAATTTTTTTGTATGGCTTTAAGAGTTGGTGAGAGCTTAACGAGCTAATCTAACTTTCACGTTTCCTTTTTCTCTCTGGAGTACAAGTCTGTCTAAGAATCCGGCGCAGTTTCCATTAGCTCAGCTAGCCAAAGCAGTGACTGCGTGGAATGAGGCAGCAAACATGACTGAAAGCAACAATATTTACTCCTGGTAAATACCAATATACTTATTACGGACACAATTTCGTATTTTACGGTCGATTTTGCTATTCCGTCAATATAATACAATTATTGTATTTTTTCCGAGCACTGGCCACAATGACAGTAAATATAATGAATCAACGATTGTAAGCGACTACTGTATAAGCGATATTGGCAAAACCACAGAGCTTCCCGTCTCAATAGGGCAGTCGTCTGCGATCTGATGCCAGACTTCTGTCTGGATCCTGCCTCTGGTTTCCTTTTACACCTAGGTAAATAGCTTTTGCCCCAACAAAATTGAGAATAACAACCTTCGTTGTTTGCTATCCCAGCCTATGCATAGCCCTAGTTATTGAATTGGCGAACGATAACAAAAACAATTCATTCAAAAGTTAAGCAGCTTGTCGGCGACACTATCTGCTCTAGGCCTACGGGGAACTTAATCCAGTCGATGTATTGCTCTTGGCTGTGCATCTCGCTTAGGCAACCGGCCCATTGGTCAAAGACAACATCGACTGAGCTTCGGTCAACTTCTGTAATAGTAACACAAATGCCGCCTTCGAAGATCCATTGCACATTCGACTGTGCTCCTTCAGCTTCGCGATTGCGGAAGTTCGCTTCCGAGTCGGCTATCGTAATCATGTACGTATCCACACGCTTGCCGTCTGCACCAAGGTTGCGGGTATGTTGAGCGAGAGAAATATAGCGAAGATTCACTTCGCCTGGTATATTGCAAACCATCACATGTGCGTCTTTGTGAAAGGTCTGCAGCTCCTGGCAGCTGAAACTTCCTGTCTGAACAAGACCCCAACTCCTCGGTGTTACCAATTTCGGCCACTTACTTTTGTCTAAACGTGGTAAGAGTTTGCCTGCTCGTTCGATTGAGCAGTGTACACGTTTTGCGAATCTGGTGTGTGTCATGAATGCTGTATCATCAGCATTTCGAGTCAACGGCGCGCAATCCACGCTCCATCCGAAGATATTACCCAAATTCATTGTACATGGGTGGCGCTTAGCGTAGACAATGTCGTCATTGTTGACAATGCTGTAGAATTCATCCTTGGTGAAAGGGTGAAAGTGGAATGGCGGTTCTCCATTCGGAAAGAGAACACGCCACCCACCTCACCTTGCAATAGAGACATTACCGTTTCCTTCGTCTTAGGTTTTACTGCTTCGGTTGTTGGATTAGGAACTTTGTGCACGAACTCCTTTATGTCGTGTTGTAACATACACTCGAACTTGACATGCTGCGCGATCGTTTCCTTTAGTGCTAAGTTCTCTCTTTTCAGAGCAGCTTTCTCGATAGTAATCATACGAAAAGCTTCATCGAATGAATGTGGTGCCATTCTGTCGGTTGCTATCCGCGCCGCCAAGACACGACGTTGCAACTGTTTTTCACGTAGTCGCCTCTCATGGACCATATCAGCCATCCTCTCCTTCTTTTGTTGTCGCCAACGAACCATTCGACGACGTTGTTGCTCACGTCGCCATTGTTCACGCATCACAGTTTCCCACAAATCCTTCGACGGCGGATTTTTCTTCTGCTTTGGCCCTTTGGAGACGATAGCGGCGTGGTGTACGCTGGAGGGTCTTGAGGCGTTGGAAACCATGAATTTACGTACAAACGAACCACTGCAAATGTGACGTGATCTCCGAAAGTGTTCAGCGTTGAGCGATGCGAAACTTGTTGTGACTCGTGGTGGGCACTTGGAAGTCACGTGTTGTAACCGTAACCCGGCAGACCAATGAACGCACCGGCACAATTACACGAAACCTAGACAGGACCATAGCTTGTAGTTCAATTCCCAGACTGCGACTGCTTTGAGCTGGCAATATTTATGGAGGTGCAGATTTGTGTAGACCATCCAGCTGTTGGATTGCACCATTATGTCATATGACAGGAGAGGAATCAGGATCAAGAATTTTTAGTGCTAATACGGTGGTGTAAGTCCAGTGACTTCCAATGGGATCCACAACTTAATCTGTACAATAGAGATACCGCATCGCTTTCTAAGCGAAGTTTTCCTTCAAGTGAATTATTATTTTATAATAGTCAATGACACCGGTTTATTTTGATCATATGGGTTTCACTAAAACACTACCTTAGACAAGTTAATTCTGACCTGTGCTACTGGACTGCCATCCATTCAGAGTAGAATCCCAACACGTAGATCTCACATCACAGGCAGTGAAAAAAGACAATACACTACACTCGGATTGCTGTTGACGACACCCACAAGTGCCTTGTTTGCGTTGATCTTTGAAAGCTGGAACAAAGTTACTTACTGTCGGCTTCGCAAATGCCGTTTTCTAGGAGATTCACGACAATTTAAAGATGATCAAGAGTCGGCAGACATTGAACAAATCATTGAGCTATTGACCAAACTAGATGGAGCTGTAGGGACTACGCCACCAGTGCATATGACGATTTAATACCATAATACTATATTTCGTAGACAAGATAAATCCTAGGTTTTAAAAAATAATACTTAAGATTGTGAGTTATCCCCTGTACACTACACTTCGCTTATTATGGACAGGAGCGATGCGGTATATCTTAACAGATTTGCTCTGTTAAAGATTGCGAGCAGCGCCATACTACACAGGTGTTTTGCCCAGGCATGCTCGCAATCGTTACGTGATCAAGTGTATGTCTTTTGCAATAGCGGAGTTCTCCCAAACTGATTTGCAAAACGGGAGAGCTCTGCTGTTTGCATACATTCGTCCTATCCGTTTTATACAGGTTCGAGTAATGTGCGTTGTTCCCCAGATAAAATACAATGTACCCACGATCTGCATGTAGCTTAGTTTGTTGTGAACATGGGATTCGATCACAGCTATGCCATCTCGGTATTGAATCTCACTACAAGTGCTGCCTCTGTGATGGAACTCTTACTTGCGCTTTTTCTCACAGTGGGGTATCTAGACTCTCTCTCTCTTCTCCGTACTATGCTCGTACCAGTTTTGGTTAACCAAAGACCACGATCACTAAAGTACTGTATGCAATTATCATTATACATTTTATGGAACATTCTAAACGATTGCCATGTTTACGGTGAGAATTGCGGGGTGGACATTGCGGTGAAAACTCACAGCAAGAGATGCCACTACAGTTACATGGGGAACATTGATGCAGTCTTGTCGATCGGTGACCCCGTCGTGTTCGAAAAATATTATATTCCTGGATTCAATTAATCATACTGGGACTTAATCCAAACTTCTCATTCAGTTACTGAGCTTTCCACACAAGATGTCCTGCTTGGATATCTTATACATGTAGACCAACTGATTTCCTCTTTATTTAGTTACTGGACACACAAGTCGAAGAAGTAATGTGACTAGTACGAGATAGGAATCTGAGTTGATTAGCTGGGCTCCTGACTGAATTTTGGATTTGATTTGTACAAGTCCACTGGGGACTCGAACCGCAGCCAAGTGCGTACAGTAGTGTTAGATCTGGTCTATACTAAGGAAGGCCAATTTTGGCTGGTCTCTTGGCAATAACGACCAGCAGGTTGATGGTGATAGCACCAAGCATAACGTGCAACAGGATTGCAGATAACGGAAACCTGTATGACAAGAATACACCCAGGTCTGCATAACGCAGATCGTGATGATGATAAATCTATATAACGCCAAATAAGATGACTAGAGCTACGGCCTTACTTGGTACAGACCAGTTCTACTATAGTAGAACTTAAACTACTAGCCCTACATGTATGTACCGGTAAGATTGTAGTAGTAGTGTTCAATCGTTACGCTCTCACACTGTGAGACAGGGTACCGATGGTCTACAAGAGTTACGTATTAGACTTCTGAAACATTCATAACCTAACGCCAGGTAGGTGGTCGAGCGAGGTGACACTTGTTGTTTGAAGAAGCCTTCGGAGTTCTGGCAACTTGCCAATGGCAAGCGCTTCGATTGAGCCATGTAAAACTAGACCCTGGACCATCGTGACATCATCCCGAATTTCACTCTCAGCAATCGCTGAGACCCCCAAACAGCTTCTGCGCTTCCAGCAACACTTACTTTCTTGCTGATGCACAACTTTGTTACACTACCACCAAAGTGTGGTGATACACACCGTCAAAAAATTCTCCATGTTCTGGTGAATGCCTTCTCACTGTCTTCGGAATCATCTCCGCCGGTTTTGCCAAGCCAACATAACGAGCACTTTTCGTGCTGCACGTTAAGTCGTCGATTTTTCGACTGTTGGAGCTTGTCTGGGAGTGTAGTCTCTGCAAGGAAATGAGGACACATGATGGATAATCGGCGTGTTTGCTGAAGATCCTGTCGTAGTGTATTGTTTGTTTGTTGTAATGTAATTGAAGAGTGAGCTACAAGAGCTGCGAGTGACATCCTGTTGCAAGTGAGAGCTATTGAAAATGCAGATTCTTGCAGAGTAGTTCTACGCGAGACCGTCAAATTCCTCATCAAATTACAATAGCTACACATGATTATCTACAAAACTGCCCCTAGGTGTTGATCTGTGAACTCACGTTCTGGATCATTGTGTGAAAATTTGTGTGATGTTCAAGTGTCTTGTGGAGGGCCAAATTCTCTTTTGTGAGCCTTGCATGCTCAGCCGTTAGCTGTTGAAAAGCAAATAATGTTGCCTGACGGGATTGTACTTTCGGTTTTGGAGTTGAAGATGTCGATAACAGCGTATCCAACATTTTTTCGAGGTCATGGCGCTCACGAATCATAGCAGCCCGGCGTTTCTTCTTGCGTAGCCGCAGACGCACCATCTTCGCACGGTGTCTCTCTCGTCGCCACTGTTCAATAACTTCTGTAGTCCACTGGTTTGTCGTCATTTCTGACCACAACCTTGTGCTGTCATTAATGGCTTCTTCATCGGTCTGGGGGATCCTTGTCGGTACCATGCTTTCTACGAGACTGTCGAGAAATTCAGATATGGCACTTTACATTCCAAATTGGATGATTACGGGATGGTTGGTTGTCTCCTGATGGCTTTGTGGGATGTTGGTGGGACGGCATATGTGTACCCCTTCAAACTGAATGTAAAATATTCTATCAGAAGTGTAGTTTAGCGTGGAAAAAAGATCAACACGAGCTGTTGACGACACTGCTTGTAACCCAATCGAGGAACCGTCAAAGTTTGTAATTTGGAAGTGTCGCTTAATATTCAATTTAGTATGCTGCCTACTAAGTCGAGTCCAAAGGGAAAACACATTTACTTTACTTGTTCACCCTCAGTAGTTTTGCAGCGAACCCTCCTACTTGTTGCGAAGCAAAATGTAGTACATGTGGATGGCAAGACTTGTTATCGAAGATACCACAGTGAGCGATGAGCCAACTTGGAAAATTGTTTAAATTCCGCATTTTGCATTGAAGAAAAGACCAGTGCGGTCGCACCAACTATTGCCAACTTGCAGGCTTCCTCTCGAAGTCATTGCCATTTCTTATTCCGTCATTCGTCAGATTGGAATATTGACGGTGAGGCCTTAAACCGAGTACTAACTCGGCTGGGATTTGAGTTAAATGCTGAGCAGATGACCTCTACCTTGCCATCACACCAAAGAATATGGATACCGCGACATTAGAATTGGCTTAGTATAGGTCTACAAGACGAGATGTTCACATAAAAGTTAATCACCTTCGTCTTCTTCTTGGAGAATTGTTTCGTTTTGTATTTCATTATGCCTAGTGGAGAGTAGCGAGGTGTGTTGGAATAAAATGCTGAGTTGATGTTTCTCGCCTGCATGATAAGTACAGGCTAAGCTTTTTCTGATTCAGTTATGTTTCCTCCTAGCAAACGGAGATGAAAAGAGAACTGATATTCCATCCCACTCATATCGGCACGAGGATGCATACTCTATTTGCTTGAGAGGTCACGAACATCTAGTCATTTAACTCCATGCTTCAAGTACATTTGTAAAGCCCTGTCATCAAATTCAGCATTAACTTTGATTGAGTTCGTGCTGAACATTCATATACGTAAAGGATGTCTTCATGTAAAACAAATTGATAAAAATTGAATTAAATGCGTTGTACGTACACTTTCAGCTTGGATACCACCAACAAACCTTCAGTTTGTTGTTGGTATCCAAGCTGAAAGACAAAGCAACCGGTTTTGGGTTCATACAGCAATTAATTGACGAAGTTTGTAACACCTTTAGAAGATAAATAGATCGCTAGATCGGTGCAATCACAAGCTAGACATTAAATCCGACATTGACGATTCGCTTCTCCAGCAGAAATTCCTGGCTAGCGTTGAAGGACAAAGCTGGCTCCATACAAGCTGAAAACTACAGTCCCAATTTTCTGGTGCTTATTTAATAAGTGCTCTCGTAATGCTCTCTTACTCTTTTTCGTCGTAACCATCATCGCGCCGTCAATCACTCGTACGTACTACCCATTTAATTCAATTTTTATCAATTTGTTTTACATGAAGACATCCTTTACGTATATGAATGTTCTGATTAATCTCTAGAAAGTTGAATATAATGAAGTGTGTATTGCTGTCACGAGATTTTCGTGGGATCTCGCGAGCTGACTGAAATTGGACTATTGGCGGCTAGCTACTGTAAATATTACAGTAGTGTCAAGGTGATAGTTCAGCGGTTTCGAGCAACAGTAGCAGCAGTCAGTTGAAGGGTCGATGCCCTTGACAAGCAACCAGAGGAGGAGCCAGCCAGCGAAGTGAACCCATGAGGACCTAGGAATGCATGTAATAACAGAGTTAGTGTAGGGAACAGTGAATGAGCGCCAAGCTCATTCCGGAATCAACAGAGGATAATAAAGTCGACCTGCTCTGGCCAAGCAAGTGTGGACTCCTCATCTTGGTGATCTCAGGAGCAAATCCCGGACACCTTGGCGATACATCGGAGTGCTTTCAAGACGTGAGCTTGGGCATCCCCACGAACGATCTTAAGACTTCCTCTGCCTAAGTGCTACCACATCCACTCTTCCAGCTCACTACTAGTGAGTTGGAAAAGTGCGACAATTGCTGTCGAAGTACTTAATAGCATAACCTACCGGGCCGGATATGGTCCCTACTATCACTACAATTATGGTCGATTGACACATGTATTAGGAAACTACCCGTTTGTATTGCTCTCATCCAAAGTGTACACTCCACGATGATATCTGCCTGATCACCACAGTAAACCAAGCGTATGTTCTAATCTTTCTAACTGAAAATGTTGTCAAAAATACGCAGTGTAATGAAGAATTGATGGCATGCCACTATTATATGCAGGCTTCCCGGAGAATATCATACTCATGAGGATCTCGCAACTATCACCTGATCTACTTTAATGTTAAACTTTACAAACTTCTTAACAAATAGTTATTCCTTGAAACATTCTGCTCCATTATTACACTTTGAAGTAGTAATTCACCACCTATTTGTGCGCTCGACACACTCAACTAGAATGAGGAACATATCGTATTGTGCACAACAACTAGAATAATCCAAAATTTTGTAAATTGAAAGACGTAGGAAAAAAGGAGACACAGGATTGTCATTTAAAATCGGCAGTAATAGCTATCCATTAGAATTGAAGCAGACGTGCTGGCGAAACTAGCTGCTCTAGATGTACAGCATAACGGATCCAATCGATGAACAGGTGCTCACCATATTCCTTGTTTAGGCAGGTGCCCCAGTGATCGTAAACGACGTCAATGGCGTTGGCACCAACTTCTGTGACAGTCACACATGATCGTCCATCAAAGATCCACTGCACATTATGCTGATCTTCCTCTGCTTTCCGATTGTAAGCATTGATTGGTGAGTCGGCTATAAGCAATGTGTACTTGTCCACTCGCAAACTATTCTCCACAACTTTACGGCTGTAGCGAGCCAGACCTATATATCGGAAATATACATCACTTGGAATGTTGCACACAATTACGTAAGAGTGTCTACCAAACTGTTGCAGCGGTTGACACTCCATTTTGCCTCTCGGTAGTAGGTCCCAGCTCTTCGTTGTAGTCAGAACAGGAAGCAAACTTGGATTTACTCGAGTCAACACCCTTTGTGAGTGGTCCAAGGTACACCGTAGTTGTTTCGAGAATCGCGTGTGAGCAATGAACGAAGTTCCATCACCACTTTGCGTAAGAGGGGAACTATCCACCTTCCAGCCAAGAATGTTGCCAATGGATAGAGGAAATGTGTACTGCACGGCCTCACTTTCGTCTATGATATGGTCAAAATCAGCCCTCATGAACGGGTTAAAGTGGAATGACGGAGATCCATCCATGAAGTAGATGCGCCAACCAAGACCTCCTTGATAACAGGACAGTGCAGAAATTCCAACTTGACCCGAGAGATCGCCATGTCTGTACCTGATATTTTGCACTGAGTGTTCAAAGTCATCGAAGTTCTCTATTGTCTCTTGTAGCTGTCGTTTCTCCTTTGTCAAGTCAGCGCGCTGGATTGTTAATTGACGCAAGGACTCGTAGACAGAATGCTGACGGTGTGTACTGCAATACTGCATCGTTTGAGCCATGGCAATGCCGACCTGAAGCTCATCTTCCAGACGCTGTTGTTCTTGATGCAGACTCTCCAGTATTGCCTTCCTCTGCTGGCGCCACTTGACCATTCGCTCACACTGCTTCATACTTCGCTTCTGCTGGCCATTGGCGTGTAGTCCCACCATACCAGAGTGGATCACGTAACCGAACACGTTGTCAAAAGGTGACAACACTCCTACGGTACACTGTACCCACTCTTATTGTGCTGGCTCTCTAACTGACTCACACGGAGGAAATTTGACAAAACTAGTATAATTCCGAACTTATTGACAAGAGTAGGATAGTCATAGGCAGTATCAGTTGGTGTATTTTACCAGCATCTCGTTATCTTGAGTTTTAAATTATAGTTTTGTTGATGTTGTGACGGGGTCACACGAGCACCTTGCTTGAGGAAGCGTGCTATTAAGAGTATACAAACTCTAAGTGAACGGCGGTTTGGTCTGAGGGGACTTAATAGGTAGATTTTAGACCGACTTATTTATAGTTAATTAGGTCATTTGGCCTGTCATACAAATAACTAATTAACTGTAATTTGTTCCTATATATGCATATAAAAGTAGGTCAAATACTATTGGTTGGCCCTCAGTCACCCGACCTACGTGGCAGTACACCACTTATGACTGAGTTTTCATAAAGCGAATACTCACATAAGTATATCTACTTCTAGAGGCGGTACCCTATCTGGGGTACCCCTCATGTAACCCCGTTACGAAACCTCAGTGTGTGACGTAGTGGTCAATACAGCCACTACGCCAAATTTTAAGATCAGCTGGCCAGATTATTCTGGCTCAGCGTAATCTTGAATTTTCACATTTTTCATATGTCTACGAGTCTATTGGCTATATGTGGTGGCAGTTGCCACTTCAACAGTTCTTATACGTCTTTTCATTGGATGTAAATCCTCAGGATTGGCAACATTCCAGTTACCATCCGGATATTTTGATTATGGGACGCTATGGGAAAATTCTGGCTCAGCCACGCCGAGGCTTCGCAGGATTTCATTGGCAGAAAAAAGATAACAGCAGGATTTGAGAAAGATAGTTTTTAGGATAGGACCTGGATACTTGGGTGCAGGTCTAGTCACCCAGGATCGTTGGTTGCGAGACAACTACTAGCTAGCGCCAACAAAACTAACTCAATCAATCACTTCTCAATTTTCCTCTTCTGTACAAGTCAACTCCTCCAGCAAGACCACGACTGCAGCGCCGCCGCTGCCCACTCGACTCCGCCTCCGACTCGCCACCGCCTCCGACCTCAACTCTTCGTCAAGGCCGCCAACGACTGCTTCCTCCGTTTGGCTGGCCAGAGATCGTCACATAGTAGCACTTGACGTGTCAAGCTTCGGTTCAAGTTCAAGAGTCGAAGACTGGTATTGCCTCTAAGCACGAGCTTCAACGTTCGGTGGTTCGTTAGTGTGGTTGCGTACTAGGTGTGTTCAGCACATTCGGAACTCCATTCCTTGGGTTAAAGGGTATAACGCTTCGGCTAATCCCCCCTTGGTTACTGCGGAGAATAACTTCCGAGTAGTTCACACTTGGTTTCGCTTGATCTACACTCGTTGCTACTGAACTTGTTTTAGCCTGCATTCTTGCATGGGTAAGCGAAAGACTCGCCAACCCGAAGCACCGTTTATCAACGACACCAAGTCCTTGACGACCCGCAGTGAAACGCTCGACAAACTACGCCAGGACTTGTGGTTGACGACGCAGAAGCAGCTCAAGATCGTTCAACTCATCCGGAACGAAATTCCAGATTGCAAGGACTCCGACGCCAGGAACGTCTTGCACGATACGACTGAACTGCTAAAACACCGTATAAGCCAGACGCAGACTATCCTGGAAGGAACTTTCGACCACTCCATCCAGCTCGACAAGAAGCGTAGACTTAAGAAACAAAAAAAGTAGTTTCTTTTCTTTTCTTCTTCTTCATTGGGGTTTCGGTAGACCTTATCAATACGCGCTGAGAAGTCCAGCAGTTATGGCTCAAAGAAGAAGCCGTGCCGCTGAGCGCCCGTCCCCGAACCCTCGTCCTCGGCAGCAAAGCAGAATGAATGCGCCGAGTGATGCAGATGCGTCACGACCAAGTACAGAAGCACCGGCGGACACTGCGGCTCCGGCTGCACAGACCACCCAAGCTTCAGGCCCTGATGCGATGTCAATGCAGCAGTTACTAGTGTTTATAACGCAACAGCAGCAAGCCGCCCAAGCCCAGATGCAAGCTCAACTGCAAGCGCAAATGCAACAAGCTAACGCAAGGTTCGAGTATCTGATGGCGGCGCGGGGTGATCAGAAGAAGAAGGACCCGCCGATGTATGAAGGCAAATACGGTGAAGATATCGAGTTGTGGATCTTCGCCACCGAGCAGTACTACGCAAGCAGACGTGAGTTAATGGAGGCCGATTCGTCTGGTTTCGTAACGATAATCTCCAGCAACTTAGGCAAGTCAGTGTTGAACTGGTATCGCGCTTTTATAACCGAGTGCGAGAGAGCGAATAAGGCTCCCACGTGGTCGTTGTTTAAACAACAACTGCGCACGCGCTTTCGACCTAGGGACTTCGAGTATGATCTTCGTGAGAGAATGTTTCGTCTCAAACAGAACGAGACTATTCACGAGTATGTATCCAAGTTTCAGGACTTACTGTCGCAGACAGAATTGGCGATCAGTGAGTTGGAGAAACGTTTCTTTTTCAGAACGGATTACGTGAAGAAACAGCAAAGAAGATCAAAGAAGAGGGTCCATCAACGCTACAAGAAGCCATTGAAATTGCGTCGAATTTCGAGTTTGCACACTACTCGGGAAAACCCCCTAGAGCTCCTGCGAAAGGTTCGCAAGGATCGTCAAGCTCGGGGCATCGTCCGCCTAAATCAAAACAGCAGAACAATAAGCATTATGAAAAGAAGAAAGGCGCGAACGATGATTGGAAGAAGAAAGCTACATGCAGAAATTGTGGCAAGGTTGGTCACATTTCTCCAGATTGTAGTCAGCCGAAACGTACTGAAGCGAATCGGTATATGCAGGGCGCAGTGTATGCGATCCTAGAGGCTGAAGCTCGAGCATTCAAGACGGAAGACCAAGAGAAGCCCGTCACGATATTCATTGACAACGGCAGTAGCCTGAACGGCGTAACTGAGGAGTTAGTGAAGAAGCTTGAGTTGGATGTCACTGAAGGTGACATGATGCAAGTTGATCTCGGTTATAATCAAGTTGTGCATCGTCCACGTCGGACTGTAGAGATGTCTCTACAGTTACCAGGATTTCCCTTGACAACGGGAACATTCCAAGTCATGCCTGTTCCTGAGGAAAAGGACGTCGTTTTAGGCATGATGTGGCTGCGGGAGCAGAACCCTGATATCGACTGGAGTACTGGACAGATTGCACCTCGCATCAACGAGGAGAACACGCAAACTGTGAAGTTGAGACTGCCGAAGACACGTCCATCCCATTGGGTGGCAGGACAACGCCGTGCCAGAATCGCGCAGAGCCGCGAGATCTTCAACTACTATCGGCAGCATGGCCACAACGGTCAGTTTGGGCGAACGAAGATTATTTCGTCCAACCAGTTCCAGCAAATGTTGCGTAGGGACAAGGATATTGAAGCAGTGTTTGTAATCAATCCGCATGATTCGGAGAAGGCTGAACGCTTCAAGAGTCAAGGATGGGATGCTCTCAAGGACAATCCGGCGTATGAGACGCTACTAAAGTATGCGGATACGGTTTTCCGTACGGAACTTCCGAATGAGACACCGCCAGTACGAGAAGGTATTGAGCATGAGATTTTGCTCAAACCTGGTACTACGCCAATTTCGGTCAAACAATGGCGCCAAAGTCCTGATCAGAGAAAAACGATACAGGAATGGACCAAAGAGATGGTTCAAGCTGGCATCATTCGACCGAGTACGTCAGCCTTTTGTGCACCGACTTTCTGTGTGAAAAAACCAGTTGGTTGGCGAATTGTGCACGACTATCGTCAGCTGAATTTAGCTACGGTTTTACCGGCCATTCCGATGCCTCGCAAAGAAGACACCTTTGATGCGATGGCAGGCAGCTATTGGTACTCGTGCATGGATTTACTCTGGGGTTATTACCAAGTCAAGTTACGAGAAGCAGATATACCCTTCACTGCTTTTTCGACTCCAGACGGTCTTTTTGAATATCTCGTCACACTCATGGGACTCAGTGGCAGCCCAGGGACCTTTAACAGGTTATTACAAAAGGTTTTCAGGGACTTACGTGATGTGATGCGGATTTACTTCGACGACATTTACGTGTACACCAAGAGTGAAGATGTCGACGAGCATATTGCCGCGCTGGACAGAGTATTGAAGCGATGTGAAGAACAGAAACTTTACATCAAACTGTCCAAATGCCAATTTTGCGTGGATGAGATTCCATGTTTAGGCGACTTCGTCGGACGCAACGGCGTTCGAATGGACCCAGACAAGGTAAAGATTATCGCAGATTGGCCAGTTCCCAAGACCAAGAAGCAAATGGAAAGCTTTCTTGGGACAACTGTTTACGTTTCGAGATTCTGCAAGGATTTTGCGCAATTCGCAGGCCCTTTGCATGAATGTATCAAGGGAAAACGTTCTCGAGATGCTATCGAACTCGATGAGAACCAACTACGGTGTTTTGATGAGTTAAAGAAACGCTTGTCATCACCTCCGGTTCTCCGTCTTCCTGATGTCACCAAGCCCTTCGGCATTCGAATGGACGCCTCAAATTTTGCAATTGGGGGGGTCTTATTTCAAAAGGAGGGAGAGTTGGAACATCCAGTTGCCTTTACGGGCCGGAAAATGAAACCTGCAGAGCTGAATTACCCAGTGCGCGAACAAGAACTACTCGCAATCATGCATGCGCTGAAGACATGGCGTGTATATCTGCTGGACAAGCCTTTCCTTGTTGAAACAGATCATAAGAGCATCGAGATGATTCTTACGCAGAAGACAGCGAATCGACGCATTGCGCGGTGGTTCAATGAACTCGCGGAGTTTCGACCCATGTTCAAGTGGATCCCAGGAGAAACGAATGTAGTCGCAGACGCACTATCAAGAAACCCTGAGTTCGAGCATAAGGCTGCGCAAGTAAGCCTTCAGGAACTTCTTGATACGGCCCAAAACCGTGAAATCGTGGCAACCATGGTAGCAAACAATATGACCGTGGCACAGTCCGCAAAGAAGATGTATGCGTGGAACAAGGACTTACAGCGGATTATTAAGACGCTTAAGCTTGGAGACAACGTTCCGCATTACTCGCTCAATGATGGTGTTTTATACTATCAGACTGGTGAAGATGAAAGTCCGCGATTGTATATTCCAGATGACGAAGATCTGAGAAACCGTGTCATTTGCGAGAACCATGATACAGTAACGGCAGGCCATCCCGGATCTTACAAAACCTACGTCGCAGTACGAGAGAAGTACTATTGGCCGAGAATGATGAAGTATATCCAGCGTTATTGCAACACTTGTGAAATGTGTCAGCGCAACAAGGCGAGACAAGTGAAACCGCCGGGATTACTTCAACCGCTGGATGTACCAAGAGGTAGATGGATCGACATTTCGATGGATTTCGTTGTGTCCTTACCTTCCAGCAAGGATGGTTATAACGCCATCATGGTCATCGTGGATCGATTGACCAAGCGTGCTAAGTTCATTGCAACGCAGACGACGGACAGCGCAGAAGATACTGCGAATGTTTTCATGAAGAATTATGTAAAAGATCATGGTCTTCCGAAGACGATTGTGTCCGATCGTGACTCCAAATTTACGTCCAAGTTTTGGCAGGCTGTCATATCTGCTATGGGAACGCAGCATAACCTGTCATCAGCGTTTAGACCACAGACGGATGGACAAACGGAACGTACAAACCGTTTTATCGGAGATTATCTTCGAGGAGTCGTTAACCCAGCCCAGAGCGATTGGGATGAGTTTATTCATATGGCAGAGTTTGCCTACAATCGACGTGTGCATGCTACGATTGGTATGTCACCGTTTGAAGCGGATCTTGGGTATATTCCATACATGCCCGACGATGTCGTATCAGATCCGGAATTCAAGAAGCTGGAAAAAGCAGCAAGAGAGTTTTTACTCCGACAAGAAGCCTTCCTCAAGGTCGCGCAAGACCGTATGAGTGAAGCCCAAGAGCGCATGAAGTATTATTACGACAGAAACAGACTTGTCCAAGACTTCAAAACTGGCGACATGGTGTTACTAGACGGAAAGAATTTGGATATCCGTCATAAGGGGTACGCACAATCGAAGAAGTTAGCTCCGAGGTTCATTGGGCCATTTCCTGTCCAGAAGAAGGTATCGCGTGACTCGTATGAGTTGGGATTATCGAAGAACCTGAAGTTGCATCCAGTTTTCCATACGTCACTGTTGAAACCGTACCGCAAAGATCCAAAGCGCCGACAGAAGGTGAACAAGGTTGTGCTAGCCGATGGAACGGAAGGACAACTGGTTGAAGCTGTAATTAACCACCGAAAGCGCAAAGGAAAGATGCAGTACCAGATTTGGTGGCTCGGTGAAACGAAGAAGGACGCAACATGGGAACCAGTTCAGAACCTGAAACAGATCCCAGGACTCATCGACCTCTATTGGAAATCCAAGAAAGGAGAGAAGCCTTTTTAGGAGGTGGTGCTTTCTCGAAAGGAGGTCATGTGACGTAGTGGTCAATACAGCCACTACGCCAAATTTTAAGATCAGCTGGCCAGATTATTCTGGCTCAGCGTAATCTTGAATTTTCACATTTTTCATATGTCTACGAGTCTATTGGCTATATGTGGTGGCAGTTGCCACTTCAACAGTTCTTATACGTCTTTTCATTGGATGTAAATCCTCAGGATTGGCAACATTCCAGTTACCATCCGGATATTTTGATTATGGGACGCTATGGGAAAATTCTGGCTCAGCCACGCCGAGGCTTCGCAGGATTTCATTGGCAGAAAAAAGATAACAGCAGGATTTGAGAAAGATAGTTTTTAGGATAGGACCTGGATACTTGGGTGCAGGTCTAGTCACCCAGGATCGTTGGTTGCGAGACAACTACTAGCTAGCGCCAACAAAACTAACTCAATCAATCACTTCTCAATTTTCCTCTTCTGTACAAGTCAACTCCTCCAGCAAGACCACGACTGCAGCGCCGCCGCTGCCCACTCGACTCCGCCTCCGACTCGCCACCGCCTCCGACCTCAACTCTTCGTCAAGGCCGCCAACGACTGCTTCCTCCGTTTGGCTGGCCAGAGATCGTCACACAGTGCTCAAGCACAAGAAATATTGAAACGGCACAGCCAAAGATAATAGCCCATGGTCGGCAACCGTGCAGTCACATCTCAATATATAAAATGCTTCTACATGTCAGTAAATACCAAGTAATTTTAGTTATCACATACATTTTGTTATGGCATACAGATCCAACTCATTAATAGCATGTCTCACCGTAGAGTGTGCCGTCCATCCCCGTGCATCCTCTGTTATGGCGTACAAGTTTCTAGCCAGCTATTCCGGCCGACCGTACCACGAAATATTTCTCACATCCCATCACCACCAATGGCTCCAAAGCCTCGAAAGTCTCCAAAAGGAAGGCCTCGCCTACCAGGTGAGATGGGTCGATCTGTCAACAAACACTAGCTCTCGGCATACCGTGCTCGTCACACGTTGAAAGTCCTGACGCATTTCAACCCGCACAACGATATTGCGCATACAATAGCAATGTTTTATCCTTCACTACCCATTAAACAGTTCAATAGCTATTGTGTCCTAATCTATTCGTGGCGTCGTTCACTGGATAAGATTGTCGCTTCGGGTACAACACACCGAGATGCCAAAACGAAGAAGGCTAGATCAAGCGGGGTGGCTACTCTACAACTCAAGTTGATTCAGTGGATGTGGTGAAGCAGATAAGAAGTTTTCCGACTTCGATCTCGTCCCGTCAATCGAGATCAAGAGCAATCCCTCCTTATGGTGATCCTCGATATAGTGACACTCACTATAATGACCAAGTGAATGCGTGTACTATTATCCCTGCCCAAGACGATTATACCCACGCAATATCGATCCTGACAGGTAAATATCGATCTTAGCTTTATTATGGGTTTTAAGAAGCCAGTGCAATATGGATAGCCACAGATGGGAAGCATAGGATATTAACCATTAATTCAGAGTTGTTTTTACCTTCTACTACACAAGTCTTCCTTCTTCTTCGCTATTCCGGGTAGGGATATACAAGATTGGCCCTCCCGACGCCACGCAGGATCAAGATCGACACTAAGTGGAACCCCTACGCCCAGATTGCTTGGCTGGACGTTCGTCAACCCTCAAATCTCAAGACCCCGCTATAGGAAGCGGCAAGCACGTATTGGAAGTATTGGACAAAGGTCACACACCGACTACAAGACCCCCCTGAGCTAAGATCGACACTGGTCAGAGTAAGATCGACCAAGTACAGCCAAGATCGAAGCTCGATAACTAGCGGCGCAGCGAGTAGAAGTATCCCCGCTGCTGCCACCCCTCCCACTGTCCTGTCAGACAGTAAGATCGACAACAAGCGCGTCTATCGAGATCACCCGAGGAGCGATCTAGTCCCACCGACGGGTACACAAGGTGAGATCAAGTAACTTCACGGAAGATCGGAGTACCCCCTCCGTTAGTCGGCAGTTCGGGCGCAGTGTGCAAGAGGACCCCTGCGATCTTGCGCTTTCGCAGAACCACTTCGCCACATGGATATGTGACCTACGTGGCGAAGGAGTACCCGTCACCCACATGATTCTGTGGTTGAAAGCCTTAGCAGACGAAGCTAGCATTGAATGCTTCCGTGCTCCATGGTTCTAGCAACATCTTTTACGGCTGTACATAGCGTGGCACTTCACGTTAACACTCAAACTTGATCGACACAAGATTCCAGCAGTTTAGTTCAGAAGACGACTATGGAATTATTTCCGTGAAGTTGCTCATGAATAAATACTATTTTCCTTCTAATCGTGAAGATAGCTTTAGCCGGTTCACGTCTAATTCTGTCTCTACCACTACAGATCGGTTGTACACCTTAAATAAGGTTAATCGGTAACCTCAAGTAGAAGACCTGTTCAGCTGACGTCTCTTATGCACGGTTCAACCACGGTTTAGGGCCGCATGGGCGGTTTGTACTAGTAGCTCTTCTTATTGGCTACATCAACATGGCTAGCCACAGTCGTTAGGAGGAGAGTACGAGTAGGACAAGTTTGTTTCTCTTAATTTAATCTACTCACTTCGCCATTTGCCAACCTCATCACAAGCACTACCTCAACAAGACCATGAACTACCACTTGAATAATCCACTGTGTTCGAATACAGTTTTGTATTAACAGATATTGACATCAGTATCAAGTGTATTGGAATGCTCCTTAGTAAGTACTGTAAGACTGATAATTATAACTCATGAGGTATTCTGTTCACTCGGATGGGGTACTATTGTAGGTGGCATACTCACATTTTGTATTTACTACACGCATATGTCCGTTTTTAGTTGCATTTATGTTGCAATTATAGTCATCTTCGGTTCCTGTTTGGAGATCATAGTATAGGGTCATAACCTGTGTGCATTACTTAGATGTCAGTCTCTCCAATGATGTCGATGAACGCCTTGCCATCCTCAGGGTCGCTGTTGTATTCAGCTTCCACAAGCATATCGTCATTGGTAGATGCAGATGCACGATGTTCTGCGGGCTATTCCGCAAACCACGCTGTTCCAGGAACATCTCCATAACGACGAAACGCCCTCCACCAGGAAAGCGATAACTTTCGCTATTGATACACTAAAGCGCTTTTGTTCCTTCCACTCGCGACCGTCTTCCTGTCAAACCTTTGCGTCTTCGCGACAGCGCCGATGCCTGGCGAATCTATTTTTTATCACCGCCGGTTTCCCTTCCACAGTGAATTTGCGCTTCATCACCACGACTCAAATTTAATAATGAGAGAGATCGAAGTAACCTGCCAGGCCATGCCGAGCGCCAAAGTAGTTTCTTGCTCGTGACGTCTCTGGGGATCTAATAATTCTAATAAACCGAATCAAGGTGAGTGCTACAACACGCTGTGGTGCTCCGAGAAGACTCAGCTACCGCTGCTGCTCTGCCTAGTGGTGAGCAAAGAGTCCTACAGACCCTGTTCCATGTCATCAGGCTAGTAAGAATTGGAGGTAGTATCATCAAGAGTCGTGTGTGGACCAAGTCAACCTGGAGGGTGCTGGTAAATTATTTCCTAAATTCTGTTATAAAAGTGTTCTAATTGTGCTAAAAAATACTGCAAGATTTGTCGGTATCAGTACAGATTGTAGGACAGCACAGCAGTGTGAATCGTTAGAACACAAGTATGAGCTATGGAATATCCTCTTATAATATCATTATGATTTGTGCTCTGGTGTACTTTATGATTGAGATCCCTCTCTCGATGGTGCCGAGGGTGGCGTTAGGATAGCCTTCGCACAACCTGTCCATGACCCGATCGCATACCATGAGGTATCCAACCTCTCCGACCCCAACTCTAAGCGTAGGAAGGGCAAATCGAGGGAATGGTATCTTTCTCTATCGCTCTGTCTCGCTCCAAATATCCTATATAGCAGGTGACAGAAACCTAAGCCCGCTACGGCTCGCAAGGCCAGCCTTCGCTTGTCAAAAGGGCAACGTTGGGTCCTAGGTTTGCACATGCATGGACGGTGACATTTGATCTCAGGTTCAGACCGATCAGAGTGCCTGCATATCGCATGATACTTGAATGCCAGGTGGAGGAGATAGATTCGAGAGACAAGCGGCTTGGAGGGTGACTATCATTTCACTACGAACGTCTATTTTTTCTGGGAGTGTCACCTCACTGCAGGCATGGCCGTTGTGGCTCTTAACCGTTCCATGGCGGGCGTTAACCACGCCTTGTAGCCTTCACTGAATTGGGCGCCGATCAAGTACGGAATATGTGTTTCCTTAATCTTATGCTTGTAGTAGAAGCTGTACCCTTTGGCCAACATTTGAGATTCTCAAACGAATGATGAATGAGGGGTTTGACGCTAGATACAGAACGAAGGCCTGGATTGACTTGAGGTAAGTATAAACTGGTAAATTACTGCTAAAATACCAAATGGTAATTTAAACTAATTCAGATTCACCAGATTTGGTAATTTAACTTAGGACTTTTAGAACAGTTTAAATCAGTACTGTGAATACTACCGCTCGAGGCTGTGTTGTTGCACCTCAAAAAGCAGTTTGCAGCTGAAGGCACGCAGAATGGACAAAAGTCAGCGGATGAGTTACGACAGGAGATGCAATTGCTGTAGATGCAGCTACGAAAGCCACAACAGGCTGTTGGAACTGCGTCGCGTGATGAACTGCCGATTTCGCTGGCTTGTGTGTGTGACCAAATGTTCTTCAAACCATACTATGCTGCACTTACGCTGCATGGGCTCCACCGGAAACTCGATTGAAGGAGCTCAAACGGTTCACTCCTGAGAGTACACCGCTGCTGGAAGCATTTTTTAAACGTGATCTGTCTGGCGCGGAAGTACCGTACCGACTCGTTGATTAAATTGCTGGTATCAGCATTGTCGACTTCGCAGGACGAAATCGCACGTAAACGACTGCGTGCACAGCAACAAGAAACTGAAATCCATTGCTAGCGATCTACCACTCGCGACTACGTGAAGGCGTGCGACTCTTTTACGAAGAAGGTGTTGGTATGGACGGAGAGATGGATGCTGTTCTTGCAGGGGCCTAAAGGTTGTGATCCTGTTGCCAAGAAAATCAAGGGCACCAAGATGAAACCTCAGAAGAAGCACTACCGTCGCGAAAGGAAAGACGCTATTCGAGGTGACATAGAAGGAGGGTCATCGTCAACGTTGGACGGGATGCCAAGCTACCTGCTTCTTGAACACTGGCACAACCAATGGCGCAATTGGTGCTGCCACTTGTACGCTTACGCTACCCCTACACAGAAAGCGCTGGATGTGGTAGTGAAGCATGCTCCTATCGTTGAGATGGGCGCTGGTACGAGATATTGGCGCTCTCTGCTGCAGCGCGCTGACGTGAATTTCGTTGCTTACGACAAAGCTCCACCAAGTGCCGAGGGTGCAGAGGGCAATGCTTACATGGCCATGTGCCGCCATTTTGCTCAGTTGGTCTGGAGGTACTGAAATTCTCGGCCAGGAGGATATGACTGGTCGTAGTCTGTTCCTCTGCTACCCGCCTCGGGTGCAATTACAGGGATGATATCTTGTGTTAAGTGAAACGTGTTTTGAGCTGAAAAGGTCACTTTTACAAATCAATCAGACTCGCAACAGATCTATGCATGTACATGTATATATTACTGTCCCGAATACGTTGATCAGTTCCTGCTAAAAAATTCTGTACGACATGCTCAGATGCCTCATGATCTTTGAAACGTAGCACAATACTACGTGTAGATTTTGAGTAACATACTGTAATAATGCTGGTACTAGTTAATACTGGTATCCTCTCTTTCACTAGTCTCGGTCACTTGCAGTCGAAAGTACTTCTATCGAGCTCGTATATGCGGGCGGGATGTGTAACTCCGTGGCCTCAGGCGTCTTCATCCTGGAATGTTAAAGGAATTCACATTGACTTCAGTGTCTTGCCGAGGAGCACCATGTGTTCACTGTTTTGATTCCAAGGATGTTGCTGGTCTTGACCTATTTTGCTACTTCAGTTATACATCACTGCTCGGTGGCCGCCTCGACACTGTATTGCGACTGTAACTCAACTCAACTGTTAAGTAGAATCGAGGGTTGTACCGCCTGTTCCCACCGATAAACAAACTGAGCCAATTCAATAAAGAACTTGTCGGCATGAGTCTGACTTTCACAGCCGATGCAGTGTTCATACACAACGTCGATTGTATTAGAGTCGACTTCAGTGACCACAAATGAGGCCCAACCTTCCGTAATCCACTCAACATTCTCTTGAGAGACCAGTCCCCGGATGTGGTTGTTCGCCTTTGAGTCTGTCGCAATCATGCTAAACCCCATCCTGCATTTTCCGTTCTGCAGGTGCCACCGAGCAGTTCGGGCTAGAAATATGTACTGAAGATACGTCGACCCAGGGATGCTGTGCAGCATGACGCGCGTGCTCGAACCGTAGTCCTGAAGAACGTGAGTAGCAACCTTGTCACGTTTGTTGCACGTCCAATCGATCGGTGTGAGAAGTAAAGGTCGCAAGTCACGTTCCTGCACGTAAGCCACATCATAAGCTAGTTCAATTGAACAGTGCACACGCTTCGTGAATCGCATTCGCGATGAAACAGGCTTTCTTTGTGAATCGCTCCGAAATTCCAGTTCGCGATGTACATTCCAGCCGAAGAGGAACCCTTGCGTTGGAATGTCGTTCAAAGTACTGACAAATTCATGACTCATGGGATCCATCGTAGCGTCCAATTCTTCTGCAGAAAACGGATGGAATACGAAGGATGGTGCACCATTGGTGAAGTGGACCCACATTCCCTCTATACCAGGTGGAATTGATAGTTTTGGACATTCTGTCTTCGAATAAAGGCGCTGTTCACACTTTATTATGTTGTGAAAGACTTGGTGGTGTTTGATTTCTTCTTGAAGCGCTGCGTTCTGGTGACGGAGGGATTCATTTTCTTCGATCACTTTTCGCAACAAATATCGTTGGTCTTGCGGTGACGTACAGTTTTCCGATTCTTTCCACAAGTTTGTGACAAGTTGCTTCATTTTATTTTCTAGTCGACGATGCTCGTTTTGTAATTTGCTTTTCATCTCTTTCTTCCTTCGTCGAAAGTCCACCATTTTAACGCGGTGCTGTTCCCGCTTGAATTCGATCATGGCAACGTATTCATCAGCAATCTTTTGCACAGCTTGTGTGGTCAAATAGTTCCTGAAGGCCTCATATTCCATAATTGCCTTCCTCCAACGCTACGAAGTGTCACCCTTTTGTGTAGCAGCGGAAATTAAAATGGTTGAATCCAATGACGATGCCTCCATGCTGGAGTTGATGATTATTCGCCTAACTAAGCCCGGTTCGAAGCACACCCCACCGTGACTAATCATTCAATTTATGGATTCATCATGATTGGTTACTCACGCGTACATCCTTCACAAGCTGTGATGTACAATATCAAACAACAGCAGGTGGTTTATGTGTACTAACAGTCTATGCTCATAAATAGTCTTAGCCTATTTATTGTTCAAGTAACCAAAAAACATTCAGAGTCCGACCAGTACAATGGTTCGTTGTGGTACACAAATTGTGGATGATCACTGGAGCTGGATAGAATGTGACTGAAAAATAATTGTATCCACATCTCGCACTGAGCTGTGTGCATTGGGAACAACATCGGGTCAGATTACTTCGGGTAAGCAATCGGGTTTTGTCAATACCTGTTCACTGTGGTCTAAATTCAATATTGGTGTTTTAATAATGTTTAAACTATTTGGAACAGAATTTCAATTATCCATAATTGATCAGACACTTCCTCACTTTAGAATTTTCTAGACAATCATCTTCTAGGAAGTACCAGCTTCCTCATCAAAGAGTTCCTAGTTTTCTTTCCCCGGAACGCTTTACAACTCGGAAAAGCGGTTTCCGCTCGGCATCAACTTGCCATGAATTGAGTAAGACCTTGGAGAACGTCATATGCTTCTTGATTTCTCGGTGATGCTTCGTATTATGTGTCGGAAGCGCTTCTTTTCGCACGATAAATTGATAAAGCACCTCATTAATACTACTTCCATACGCGTTGTTCTAGGACACTTCTTTATGCATTAACTTGAGGTAATTCTTCATGACTTGTTCAAGTTGAGTATAGAGAATTATGCGCCTTCTTCTTCTTCTTTGTTGGTCTTCCATCATGATGACACTCTATTTCGTGAGCCTCAATACCCTCTTTTCGAAGACCTTTGTCGCTTTCAAGTCTTGCATCGCAATAACTTCATCCCTATGGTGGTCATAAGATCGGTATATCGATTTCGATACAAAAACCAAGTCATCTTTCGTACCATACAAATTTAATATTTGTTGCCGCTCCACACAATTAACACCAACAATTACGTTCTCTACACCAATGCCTGCCGTTATTCAAAAACTCGACATTCAAACTCAAATAGTGCGAAATGAAAATAAAAAACCTGTTGTAATTTATGCCTTCATAAAGTCTAATGACTGTGACAACTGATATTAAAATTTTATGTGCCTATTTCCATGTCGTCGTAGCGGAGAGCGCGCTGGTGATGTGGCAACGAGTGGCAAAATACCCTGTTACAGAGCTCTGGTGTCACAATTTCAACAAAAAGAGGGTCAGCAGCAAGTTTAAGATACTTGGCTCGATGCTCTGTAATCGTTGTTCCATCCGGTACACGCAGGATTGCAGGGCGTTGGCGCGCAAGAAATCGCTTGACGGCACTTTCTCAATAGGATTCAGCATTGGGAGTACGGCTTCAATTTCAGTACCTCAGCATCTTCGAACTCCTCCTCGTCGAAACCATCTTCGGCATCAGTGTGGCACGGTGCATTGTCGAGCACTACCACCACCTCATCCAATGGCATTGTCGTGCTGATGTGCGCAAGAAGCGCCGAATAAACTCATTCGCAAGGTCGGCTGTGAAAGAGCCGAACTGCGACTCTTGATAGGCCAGACCTGAGCTTGAAATCACAGCAATGACATGAATGTTTTTGCCCTTACTGGCAACACCAGTCCGTACGGTATGGCGCCAACGTGCCCTCCAGTCGCATTGTAAAGTTCTGCAACATCCTTCCAGTCACCATCGTCCTTGGCAACTCTCAACAAGCACGCGCGCACATGGTGCGGGTATGTCTTGTACTTGGTGGTTGGCATCGAGCCAAATTGAGAATGAAAAGTTTTGGCGCCAACACTTCTCGCCACGCGCGAGTACCAACCAATATCTCCTATGAAAACGTATATCTCGATCAGTATTAAATCGTACAGGTAATTTTGATTTTCATTTCGCACTATTTGAGTTTGAATGTCGAGTTTTTGAATAACGGCAGGCATTGGTGTAAACTACTGTACCCACCGTGAGAATGTTGACCAGCAACACATTTCTGTCAGGAAATTGACACGCTTACTGAGATCGCAGGTGCAATAACAACATCACTTGCACATCTTCCAACTACAGTAGACCACAGATGCTGGTACGTACGCCATATACTCGCGTGTCGTTGCTAACTTGTCTACTATGATAGCTGATATGCTATTGCAACGAAGTTACATGAGGGGTACCCCAGATAGGGCACTGCCTCTAGAAGTAAATACACTTCTAAGGCTATTCGTTTTGTGAATACTCTGTCATGAGTGGTGTGGGTCACACCACTGCCATGTAGGTCGGGCGGCCAATGACATTTGACCTGCTTTTGTAAAGGAATAGGACAAATTACAGTTAATTAGTTATTTGTCTTACAGGCCAAATGATCTAATTAACCATAAATAAATCAGGCTAAAATCTACTCTAAAATGGCTATTAAGTCCACACAAGAACAAGTTTTCATGTGCGTTAAGTGAGAACGCGTTTTATTTCGAATACTTTACGCATGAGAGGAATAAGCTACGATATCACCCCCATAAGCGATGTTATCTACAACAACAGAATGTACTAAACTCCAGAGCTTTCTCGTGCAAGACACGAAATTAGTTCGTATATCATTTTGCGGTACAAAGCAGGTAGTTTGGTTTGATCTAAGAATTGATACTACCTTGGAGAAACTGTGGATATAAGAATTAATGACGAGATCGAAACTAAATCCCTATCCAATGTCACCTCAGCACTCTGCGCTTAACAAGTTCGATGGGGCCATTCTCTGTGACCATTCGCTTGCAAACTCTGCCCAACGAACGAATAGGTGATTCGCATGAAGCTCATCGTGGCAGCTAGCCCAGTGGTCATAGCGCACATCAATTGTCTTCGAATCCACTTCGGTAAATTTGATATAGCTACCTCCTTCACTGACCCACTTGATATTTTCTTGAGACTGCGCGTTGGTGTCTGAATCTGCAATTACCATGGCGTAAGTGATCGACCGTTGTCCACAGAGAAGTCGTCGTCTTGGTAAGCGTTGCGCTAGACTGATGTAGCGCGAGTGAATACGTCCAGGGATTTCATGAGCGAGCACATATGCATCAGTTTCAAACTCTTGAAGAACTTGGCAACAAGCTTGTTTGCGTTCGTTGTATCCCCAGCTCGGTGGTGTCCAAACCAATGGCCATGAATCAAGGCTAGAAGTGACAATGATTGCGTCCAGATCATCCAACGAGCACGTAACACGCATCGTGAATCGCGTGTGGGAGACGATCGATCCATCCAGTCGATGAGTGAGTGGTGCTCTGTAGACCGTCCAGCCCATCAGCGACCCAGCCACTTCGATTGAAGGTGCTTCCAGCGCTAACGTATCATCGCAGTGTTTAAGGATGCTGTCAAACTCAACTCGTGTGAACGGATGGAAGTAGAACGATGGTTGATCACTCGAAAAGGAAACATTCCATCCAGATTCATCACACTGCGGATTCAACACCCACTTGGAGGTTTTGCTAGCTTCACGAACCGTTAGAGAAGTCGAAGATGCCTCCGTGAAAAAGTAACTGGAGCTTAGTGTGGCTTCTTGAACAAGTGAGTAAAAGCGTTCGTACTGTTGCAGTCTGTTGAGAAGATCAGTGGTCTCTGTTCGAAGAGCATCACTTTCGAGGGCTAAGTGACACAATTCTTTACGAGTTGTGGACTTCCCATCGTTTGCTCTACTTGCATCTCCTTTTAAAGCTGCCAAGTACTGCTTCACTTGTTCCTCCAAGCGCCCTCGCTCTTGACGCATCTGCTGTAACTTGATCTTTGTATTCTCCCGACAACGGGCGATACAAGCACGACGTCGTTCTAGTTTCATCTCCGTCTTGACCTCTTTTGCCCATGTCACAGTCATTGTGGCGGCCCAGTCTCGAATCGAAGTCGATGGCTCAACGCTGTTTTCTGCCGCTAGTGACACCATGACGAGTCGAACGTTGATTGTGATGTGATGCTATGCGATCACGTGGGAGAGTGAGAGCACTCGCCCTGGGCCCTGACTTGCGTTTCGGTGACTCAACTGATTAATTCATCCACTGCCATGTGTCGACGGTCGAGTCCGTATATCTTCTCAGCGATGGTGCCTTCAGTCGTGATTAAACTTATCTGTCGTACCACACACAAGGATCCGACAACGTGTACGTCCATGGTAGCGATTCGTTGACTTCTAAGCTTTCTTGTGATCACAACACAGTAGAAGCGTCGTCGGTTGTACCAGTTGTTCCCAGCGTAGAATGTACCAGAGACCATCATTGCACTGTTGATGCAATTTTCCTCAACAACCACCTTGTAGTAATCATGTACGATGTCGATAGAGCAGCCATCGATCGACCGAAGTGATCTTTAACTGCTCCACCTTGTGTGAGCCACTCGACCTCTTTATGATGCATCTCTGCTGGGCGACTACGCTTGTTGTTCTCTGAATCAGCGATCACCATTGCAAACGTGACCACACTCTTGCCGTCTCAGTACTTCCGAGTGAAGCGGAGATGATGGAGGTGGTCTATGTTGTGGACGTTACACAGCAGCACTAACGAAGTCTTGTCAACTGCTGTAGTGCGTGATTGTTAGAGCGGTTAAATCTACCACTGGGTCAGTCTATCGATGTGACGATGAAAGACCACTTGACTAACTTGTTGTTCATTTCTGCTCTACTGGTCATTCGAAAAGAAATTTGGAGATGTACGTGGTAAACCGAGCTCGTCTTAGTACAGTAGCGTCTGGTTCTCCACAACAGAAGGCACGACCGCATGCTGGACCTTCCAACCGAGAAACTCTACTGCTAATAACAGGAGCGACGAGGATTTGATGTCAACTTGATACAGCATGAACTCACCGCTTCTGTGGATGTGTCGCGCGTGAATGGGTGAAAATGAAAAGATGGCTCACCACCAGAGAAATGCACACGCCATCTCGACTGATTATCACTCGTAGGTAGCATCGACCTCAGCCGGAGAGACAAAGGCCTTCTCGAGCGAGAGGTTACGTTCAATATTGTCTCGCAGCGCCAAGTTCTGCTCATGCAGCGTTTCTTACTCTATCCTTGTGTATCTTGCTGTAGCTCTGACATCGTTATTCATGTCATCACATCCCTTCTCGGTTTCATTTCGTGCTCTAGGTGCTGGTATTCGGCTCGTAAATTCTCCGTAATTGCTTCCTCCTCAGCCAAATCTTACCGTTTTGGCACAGTGTTTGGGCGCTTCCATTTAGTACCTCATCCAGGTGCCGTCTCCTTTGTCACATCTACCAAGATGGTCTAGTCATTGGCAAATAAGGAAGCATCTAGATTACGTCCGTCATGGCCATTTGGACTCCCAAGATTGATCTGGTCCGAGTAATTCGACAGTTAGATATGTCTGGTTATTGGTCGGGGGTTTTACAACAGATGAGGACTTCGGTAGTTCTAAAATCTCCTATACCATCGAAATCAATTGCAATTTGTAGACACCCCACGTGACCGCACTAAATCCCGTACTATACATTAACATGATACTCACGATGCTTGCAAATGCCGCTTCAGATCATTAGTTTGGTCAAAACACTCCTAATACGCGATTTTGATGGCATGTATGAACTCATGTTTAGAATTGAACACAGTAGAACAAGCTCAGGATACTTCGAAGGATCCAACAGCACGTCAAAGCAAAGAGTGATGAAGCGCTAACGGTAAAGGGGCTAAAATATTCGTTCTTTGTGAATATTTCCCTCGTAACTCAAATAAAGCGTCGATTAGGCCCGCGAACTACGCGCAAGTTAGGAGCCGTGTTGGTAGCACCCACTGTTGCAGTCTAACAGCAAATTGAGCCCATCGAATGAAGAGATGTTGGGCATGTAACTCGTCGTAACAGCTACTCCAGTGGTCGTACGTCACATCAATCGTTCTTTCGTCAACTTGCGCAAATTTGATATATGTGCCGCCTTCGTGTACCCACTGAACGTCGAACTGCGGTTGTTCAGCAGCTCGATTTCTCGCATTGGCATCTGAATCGGCGATTACAGTTGCGTACGTCGCCATAGGTTTCCCGTTTGCTTGTTTTCGAAATAAACGTCGAGCCAAATTGACGTAGCGAATGTTAGTCGGTCCGGGGATGTTACGCACAAGGACGTAAGCATCGGTGTCGAATTCTTGCAGAACCTGACAATGCGTTCTCTTGATTTGATCATGCCCCCAAGTTGATGGAGTGACGATAAGTGGCCACGCGTCGATGTCCAGTTTATTGAGCATTTTATCGGCGTCCATAAGCGAGCAATGCACGCGTCTGGTGAAGCGTGCGTGGGCAACAAGAGAATTGTCGGTGGTTCTACGCGTTAGCGGGGCGTGGTGAACTGTCCATCCAAATAGTGAGCCTGTCACCTCAATGGGAGGTGGGTTTTGAGCCAAAATGTCGTCACATCTCTTCATCAGACAATCATATTCGTCTCGTGTGAACGGATGGAAGAAAAACGACGGCTCGCCGTTCGGGAAGTACACTCGCCATCCATCTTCACGTCGATCTGACGTTGACGGTGCTGGAATCCAGCGAGAGTCTCTGATACTATTTTGTTCATTCTCTTCATCAGGTGATGTCTTGTCCTCTTGGTTTAGTAGGTAACCGCATTCTTTCTCAATCACTTGTTGCAACTTAGATTGCTGTAGAGTAGCCTCACGTAGCTCAGCGTTTTGTGAGACCAGTATTCGACGCTCCAGTGTAAGACGCTGTACATCGTTAGCTGTCGAGTTTGACACTTCCTCATCACCTGCAAGTTTGTATTCAATCTCAGCAAGTCTGTGCCTTAGAGTTTCCTGGAGTTGTTCGTATTCCTGTACCATCGCCTCCTGCTTTACTTGCCTTTTTGCACGGTACCGAGCTGTTCTCGCGCGATGCTTTTCCCGACTTATCTCCCGTCGTACTTCTTTTGACCATTCTTTTGTCATAGCTAAAGCCCACTCTTGAATACTGGGAGAGGTAGAACTCGCGTCTTCATGTGAAACGACAGCCATGGATCAGCTCAGCGGTGACAACAATGTCAGAATTGACTAAAATGTATTAAGTAACAATGCCAGGGGAAGACAGTGAGTTAGTGGACTGATGTAGCCAGCACAACTATTACCCCAATCTCGATCAGCTGTAAAGCGAACAAATATCCGCATGTGTGTGTGTCCCACTATTCCGCAAGCATTTGTCTACCAAAAATGAAAAAGTACAGCATAGAACGAGATTTGCTCACGTTTGATACACGAACCCTAGTGGAAAGGTAACAAGTACTTTGATATGTTCAGGAGGAAGCTGTAGCCAGAGGCTGACAGAAACTCTCAGTCAAAATCCAAACGTTCTCTTTTTAGTTTAGTTCGCACTCTCAGCCGATACTGACAATGTTGAAATCCTTTTAGCGCATATTAAGGAGCATTGACTATGTACTGTAGTCTGTGCGGTGCGACGGGAGCAGGTTGTTCAACAACTTGTTCCGGTCGTTTTCATGTATGATACACGTCGAAATGCCATGTATTAATAATGCGTTGCCATACAGCGCTAGACTCATAGATAGATGTACTGATTGTT
This sequence comes from Phytophthora palmivora, assembly GCA_008079305.1. NCBI lineage: Eukaryota > Oomycota > Peronosporomycetes > Peronosporales > Peronosporaceae > Phytophthora > Phytophthora palmivora. Next base: position 69,120 of record VOQZ01001967.1, read on the forward strand.
TACAAACGCGTTGGAAAGGCTGCCGTCTTACCATCACTATTTGTGACGCAACTGGTATTGATAACAGCAGCTCGGCATGTGACTAATCCGTACATGGGACATTCAACTCTATCTACCGGTAACGTGAAGCACTCCCAAACATATCAAAACTTTCTGCTTCAGTAACTTTAGTGAAATGATCTCAGCGCCTGTAAACTCGAAACTGGTGGAAGACTGGGCTACCTTGACAACGGAAGCGTGGACGAACGAAGTCAAGTTGGAGTGGAAGAAGAAACAACGATGTGAGACGTTGGCACGCTTTCGATCCTCGAAAAAGAAGAAGTTTGCCAACATGTGCTCGGAACGAGACCACCTCGAACACGAAGTCAAACGGCGACTTGCAGCTTTGAATGCGATTGCCAACGCCGAACCAAACGATGCACAAAATTTGAGCAAGACTTCTGCCATTTGTCGACTTGGCTTGGAGAGTGACGCCCTACGCAACGAAAACCTCGAAATCCACCACAAGCTTCAGCATCTCAAGCGCTGTTGGTCCCTTATTCAAGAAGGCTTCGCCGTACTTCGAGATGATTCAGATCTTTGTTCTAGCACCTTAAACCTGTACGAAGCCAGTGAAAAGTCCCAGTGGGTGTCAAACCCTCGAGTAAATGAACCGGGATGGCGCGTGCACTTCCCTAACGGCGAGCCTTCGTTCTACTTCCACCCGTTCACGCGACAAGAGTTTGACTCGATGCACGAGCATTTGCTCGACGAGTTTCACGTGAAACTTCAACAGATTGAATCTGTGGAGTGCAGTGTGGGCTCACTGTTCGGCTGGACGATACACCACGCACCACTAACAAGACGACTCGAAGACAATGCAATCATGACCCATGCACGATTCGGTATGCGTGCTTACGTCTCGGTGGAAGAAGTGGATGAGCTCGTACTGAAGTCGGAGCTCAAGTGGTTGCCACTGATCGTGACACCACCAAATTGGAATGACAAACAACGTGAAGCTGTATCGATTCAAGTCCTGCAGGAGTTCGAAATGGACGCGTATATTATGGTGTGTAACATTCCGGGAGCTGTTCATCTTCGGTATCTTCACCTTGTACGGCGACAACCTTGTAGATTGCCTAATGGCAAACGATCGACAACGTACTCACTGGCTATCATTGACTCGGCCTCCAATGCTCGAAGTCGAGCCGCAGAAGCTGAACACGGCGTAGTTTGGGCTCGCGAAGGTTCTAACATGCTGACGGTCACTGAAGTGGATGAGAATACGGTCGATATCAAGTTCGAATTCAAGACAGCTTGTCAGGATGAAGTTCATGCTCGTCATCTTTTCGTTTATTGGACTCAGTTTGTGTGTCGGTGGTCACAGCGAATTGTACCACCTAAATTGCTTGAGGCTAGTGATGAAGAAACAGTTTAGGAAGACGAGGTGCCTGCATTGAAGTTGTGTCTACGCTTAATTATTCACATTTCGTGCTCAGTGACTTGAATGCAACTTAGTAAATGGTGGTAAAATGTGACCACATGAATAGACCACGGCACCATGAGAAAATCGACGTATGGCTGTTGTTGATCACTTAACTAAACGCGCCCCGAGGAGCTCTTTCTCCATGATCAATTCGAGAAGGTAACTCACATGTCTTGTTCTCCGTTGTGAAAAAGAATCAGCTTGTCAGATTGACTAATTGTGCAGTACCTGGAGCAGGAGCTTATCTTCTTGTGGATTCTATTCGTTGAGCGCTGTAATGCTTACGGTCAAGCTTCTGCAACGCGACGAAATCCTCTTGTATTGAGTGATTGAAGCTCACAGCACCATGAGCAGAAGTCTATGAGACCACCAGCAAGTTTGAAGGAAGAGCGAATTGCTCCCATTTCAAAATGAACTGAGCCCACTGCGTTATAAGCTGTCCAGCGTGTTTCTCGTCTTGACATGCAGCACAATGTTCGTAGACAATATCGATATTGTTGTCGTCTATCTCGGTCATCTTAAATGTAGCCCATCCGTCACAGACCCAGTCAATGCCTTCCTGCGGTATGACCGCGTCTCGATTGATCTTGTTTGCGTTGGTGTCAGCAATGATCATGCTGAATTCCATTCTGCGCTTACCGTTTTGCAGTACCCACTGCGCTGTTCGTTCTAGAAATACGTAGCGAATTGTCCTCAGACCTGGAATGTGATGAACCATGACGCAACAATCGGGATCAATCTCCTGTAGCACTTGAACCGAGGCTTTGTGATGGTCACTTGAGCTCCAGCCTATCGGCGTAACAAGCAACGGACGCAAGTCCTTCTCTCGGGTACAAGCCACTTTGTAAGCTCGATCAAGAGAGCAATTCACTCGCTTGATCAACCGCATACGTGACGTCAGCTCCTGTCCGTGGGAACGACGCAGTTCTCGGTACACTTTCCATCCAAACAATGTACCAACTAATGCTGTAGAAGGCATGTCACCTACAAAACCCGAGGCGAGCGGGTTCGGGATGGTTGCGATGTCTTCCGGTTGAAATGGCTGGAAATAAAATGATGAAGCACAGTTGGGAAAGTGGACCCACCATCCCGTGTCTGGAAGTGCTTGTTCGCCTTCATGATGTGATGTAGATTCGTCATTGTACAAAATTGCCTGGAAACTCCGGTGTGCGTTGATCTGCTTATGAAGAGCCAAGTTCTCGACTCGTACAATTTCCTTGGTCAAGATAAGTTCACCTACCGCCCTTATCATAGATGGAACTACATCCAGTTGAGAGTAAACCTCACGCTGGTGTTGACATTTTAAAGCACTGACTTGCTTCTTCATGACACGTTCAAGGCGGTGATGCTCATTTCGCAACTCTTGCAGCTTCTCTTTCTTCTTGATGCGGAATTCCACCATCTTGATGCGATGCTTTCTACGATTCCACTCTATCTTGTCAATGTTCAGCATCTCGGTTGGCAATATTTCGGACTTGCAAGACGACGAAGCAAAATATTGAGCATCCTCCTGTGTCATGGAATGTGCCATTGACGAGAGGGTCACCACTTGTGGTTCGTGACGTTACACACCAAGTTATACACTTGGTAAAATCAATTGTAGTAGCGAGAAGAACTATTTGAGTTGTCATCCGTTCTACCGCAATCAAAGCTTGCGTGAAGCCATCCATGACATCACTATCTCACGCGATCATCTGCTGCAGGTGTTTGCATGTGATTCCAACATGCGCTCAAAATGAACATAGAAAAGAATCGTCAAGTTAACCTGTTCAAATCTACAAAATTCCACGCATATCGGTCGATAATAACTTGTACATTGGTGGAGCAAGCTTGTTTTGCTATGCGTAAATTGAGTAGAGTCATGCAGTAAGTCAGTTAGTTGCCCATGCTTTTCTATGGTAAGAATTCTACGAAAAGACCATGTTGGGTAGTGGATTTCTACAAAATGAAGGATTTCTCTTTCCTAGAATTCACTCGATGTGAAACCCTGCAGATAATTTTCGTGTATCGCATCACACTCGCACCTCAACGATGAAGTTTTCATTTTTTCTGTGCCTGGAAACGAATCAAAATTTCATCCGTCTTTGGAGTTTCCACCATCTTGAACTTCCTGTGTCTATACTTCAATTGTTGTGGAAGTTCAGTCGTAAAGTACGGTAGGCCAAGAGCTCGCAGTCACCAAAGTCAAAATTTTCACGATATACAAGGGACCTATGTACTTTCAGAGTGGTTTAAACACTTAAATCTCCTAGTCGACGCAAACCAACGTATTAACAAGGAAATTAAACATTCATTCTGTTTGTACTTAGTCCTAGTTTTCTAAACTGCTTCTTCATCACTAGGCTCAAGCAATTTAGGTGGTACAATTCGCTGTGACCACCGACACACAAACTGAGTCCAATAAACGAAAAGATGACGAGCATGAACTTCATCCTGGCAAGCTGTCTTGAATTCGAACTTGATATCGACCGTATTCTCATCCACTTCAGTGACCGTCAGCATGTTAGAACCTTCGCGAGCCCAAACTACGCCGTGTTCAGCTTCTGCGGCTCGACTTCGAGCATTGGAGGCCGAGTCAATGATAGCCAGTGAGTACGTTGTCGATCGTTTGCCATTAGGCAATCTACAAGGTTGTCGCCGTACAAGGTGAAGATACCGAAGATGAACAGCTCCTGGAATGTTACACACCATAATATACGCGTCCATTTCGAACTCCTGCAGGACTTGAATCGATACAGCTTCACGTTGTTTGTCATTCCAATTTGGTGGTGTCACGATCAGTGGCAACCACTTGAGCTCCGACTTCAGTACGAGCTCATCCACTTCTTCCACCGAGACGTAAGCACGCATACCGAATCGTGCATGGGTCATGATTGCATTGTCTTCGAGTCGTCTTGTTAGTGGTGCGTGGTGTATCGTCCAGCCGAACAGTGAGCCCACACTGCACTCCACAGATTCAATCTGTTGAAGTTTCACGTGAAACTCGTCGAGCAAATGCTCGTGCATTGAGTCAAACTCTTGTCGCGTGAACGGGTGGAAGTAGAACGAAGGCTCGCCGTTAGGGAAGCGCACGCGCCATCCCGGTTCATTTACTCGAGGGTTTGACACCCACTGGGACTTTTCACTGGCTTCGTACAGGTTTAAGGTGCTAGAACAAAGATCTGAATCATCTCGAAGTACGGCGAAGCCTTCTTGAATAAGGGACCAACAGCGCTTGAGATGCTGAAGCTTGTGGTGGATTTCGAGGTTTTCGTTGCGTAGGGCGTCACTCTCCAAGCCAAGTCGACAAATGGCAGAAGTCTTGCTCAAATTTTGTGCATCGTTTGGTTCGGCGTTGGCAATCGCATTCAAAGCTGCAAGTCGCCGTTTGACTTCGTGTTCGAGGTGGTCTCGTTCCGAGCACATGTTGGCAAACTTCTTCTTTTTCGAGGATCGAAAGCGTGCCAACGTCTCACATCGTTGTTTCTTCTTCCACTCCAACTTGACTTCGTTTGTCCACGCTTCTGTTGTCAAGGTGGCCCAGTCTTCCACCAGTTTCGAGTTTACAGGCGCTGAGATCATTTCACAGAAGTTACTGAAGCAGCTAATGACTAAGTTTTGACGAAATAATTATCACGTTGTTGTAGAGTGAGGGAACCAGAGTGGACAGATTAGTCAGCTGAGTTTTGAGCATCAACATTGTTAGGTTGCGCTGCGATCACCATCTTGCCACGTGCCCAGCTGTGATAACCATATGTAAAGTAGACTGTACGTCTCTGTCTGTGCCTCTTATCCATGTACCCTCTACCTACAGAACGAGCGAATTGCGCGGCTTGGAACGAAAGTAAGCGACAAGTTCATGCTACCTGATGGAATTCGTGATGGCTTGATGTTCCTTGGTCCACACGACTTCGCTCCATTAAAGTACAAACCTACCGCGTCAATGACGAGAACGAATCAATAACAAATACAATATGAAGCAATCGCACACTCGAGCTGACCAACAAATCGTAGTGTACCGGTATATTCCGAGAACTCTGTTTCCTATGACATCGACAACGCGTCAAACCTGCAGAATATTGTTTGGCACAACAATCTGTTCCCATCGCACTAAAAACTGCACCCATTGAACCATCAAAGTTCCTGCGTGTGACTCGCTTTCACATTCAGCACAATGCTCATAGAGAACATCGACATGACCATCATCAACTTCCGTGAGTGTCACGTACGCCCAGCCTTTAGTTATCCACTCAACATCATTATCGTGCATTTCCGCGTCACGACTTAGCTTGTTGGCCTCCGAGTCAATGATCATCATGCTACAACCGAGCTTGCGTTTGCCATCTTGAACCTTCCACTCTGCCGTTCGTGCAACAAACGTATAGCGCGTGTTCTTCTTGCCAGGAATATCTTTCACCATTACTCGGGTACAGGCATCAATTTCCTGTAAAACTTGGACCGAGATCTCGTTACGCTTTAAGAAATTCCAATCCCTTGGCGTCATGAGCAGTGGACGTAAGTCTTTCTCTCTCATCACCACAGCTTTGAATGCAGTGTCAAGTGAGCAAGATGCCCTCTTAGTCACTTGCACACGAGAAACTATCTTCCTGTTCAAACCGTCTGAAAAGCTCACATGTCGACGAATAGTCCACCCCATAAACGTACCAACCTTCGATGTGACGGGCAAATTCGCAGTAAACTCAGGGTCCAGTGGGTCTGCCGTGGCAATTACTTGTTCTGGTGTGTATGGGTGGAAGTAGAATGAAGACGAAGCGTTTGAGAAGTGGACCCACCAACCTTTGTCGTCATCACGAACTGGGAGAACCGGTTTCTCCTCCGCATGAACTTGCGATAATTTCAAGAAGACCGTGCAAAACTTCTCGTGCTTTGCGATATCTCGGTAAAGCGCCGTATTTTGTGTCTGAAGCGCTTCTTTCTCCACGATAAGGTCACGAAGCACCTCATAAATACTACTTCCAAACGCGTTGTTGTATGACATTTCTTTCCGCATCACCTTCAGATACTTCTTCATGACACGTTCAAGTTGATTGCACTCGGTTTGCAGAGAGTTTTGCATCTTCTTCTTCTCCAGTCGATAAACCACCATGTTGGCACGATGTTTCTTGAGCTTCAATGCCCTCTTTTCGGAGCCCTTAGCCTCATTCAATTCCTGTTTCGCAACATCTTCGTCGCTGATGGAGTTTGAAGTGAAGTTGCTTGTCCTCGGCATCTTGTGTGTCAGTTGCTACTTGCTACACGATAAAATGAACTATGAATGGCTGCTGGTGACGTGAGCCTGCTCGTGGAGCAAAATGCGTGTGGTATAGCATTTGGCTTGGTATTTCACGCAATCTTACGCTACAGGACATCATCTGAATAGTACATGTACCAACCGTATAGGATGTTACTACCTGATGTCCGTGATCTACTAAGGGAAGTGTAATGTACACAGGACAACTCGCAAGATTAAAGCTTGCGAGAAATAATATATCGCCATCTAGTGTACTGGTGGCGTATTCGTCATCACTGCTAACTGTAGTCCCTCCATCTAGTTTGGTCAATAGCTCAGTGATTTTCAATTTCCGCTGATTCTTGACCATCATAAATTGTCGGGAATTTGCAAAGGCAACAATAAGTGAGTGGATTCTAGATCAAGAGATCCACCAAAACAAGGTGCTTGTGAGTGTGGTCAACAGCAATTCGTGTGGAGTGCATTGCTATTTTTCACTACCAACGATGCAAAGTTTGCCTATTGGGGTTTCAACATGAATGGATGGCACCACCCAATAGCACAGAATTAACACATCGAAGATAGTGTTTTACACGGTCATAGTAAACTGCCGTCATTGGCTAAAATTCAAATTCGCTTAGGAGTAATACAGTAGCCAGCCCATCTCCCACTTCCCGGGGAGGGATGACACGCCTTCCTAGTCCTTCTTCAAATCTTGGCGCGATCTATCCCAATACTAGATCTCACTTGCAAATCACCTCAACCCTCCAAGTATAGTGTCTCCCAGCCTACTACACTAGCTTCACTCTACCCGATACAACCGCCTCTGCACAAAGGTGTTCAGAATAGGTAAAGACTTGACGAATGCAAGAATTGGCATGACAACATCACACCATTACTGGGACCACCGCGCTTGACATCGCACGCGTAAAGTTTTAAAATTACTTAGTGACAATGTACCAGCCGTGGGTGGCTCACAAATGGATTTTCGATTGTTACTACATTACAAATTATCAACACAACTCACCACCATCCATCGGCCTCGCATATTTGCTGTCTGTACTACGAAGTTTGTCATGTAGTGAAGTTACTTAGTTCTACTACTTCTATCACTGCATGACTTCGACAACGATAGCCTGTGTGATCTTAATTTTCTAGTACATGCATATGAGTCTGGGTTACGTGGTCAGGATCTTGTGTCGTTCAACTACACAGTTTGACGTAATTTAAAGAGTAGACCTACATTAAAGTGAAGAGTGCACTAGAGAATTTCTCCAAGCGACCGTGGTATGTACCAGGAATATATCGAATTCACCAAACGCATGACAAAATACAGGATTGTTTATCTTACAAATTCCGATGCAAGGTTCGTTAGGCTGGAAGCAGCTTCGACGGGACAACCATTTGTTCCCATCGAAGTGCGTAATGAGCCCATTGAACAAACAGATACTGGGCATGCAATGCGCTTTCACATCCACCCCAATGATTGTACACAACGTCCACTGATCCATCATCTACTTCCATAATAGAGAGCTGAGATCCACCTTCTGTAATCCATTGCACCTCGTCATCATTCGCTTCAGCAGAACGGCTCCGTTTATTGGCTTCTGAATCGGCAATCGTCATGGTGTAAGTGATCACACGCTTCCCTTCCCTTTCTGTCCATCGATGACGCTGGACAAAGCAAATGTACCGAAGATTGATAGGGCCACGAACATTGTGCACAAGTACGCACGAATTGGAATCGAATTCCTGCAGAACTTGGGTACTAGCAAGTCCCTGTGTGACACCACCCCAACTCATGGGGGTTACAATCACTGGCCACGAATTTCTGTCCTCTTTGCTCATAGCGTGGTCGACTGCAACCAACGAGCTGTGAATGCGTTTGGTGAACCGCGACTTGGCAACGAGTGGATGGTCTTCTGCAGTTGAAGGCACTGTCGCATGGCGTACATTCCAGCCAAGAAATTCACCCCCGATACTAACTGTTGGAGCATTTGAAACGAATGAATACGAGTCCATAGTTGCATCGAAAACATCACGTGTGAATGGATGGAAGTGGAAAGACGGCTCTCCCCCGGGGAAACGAACACGCCAACTGGAGAGTTCATCGATCGATGGTGGTAGAATTGACTCTACCGCTTGCGTTTCTTCAATTGTAGCAGTCTCCACCAGAACTTGATGGTAGTTTCTATGAATACCAATCTCCTTACGAAGTGCCACGTTCTGGACTCGAAGGTCTTCAATTTCGACGAACAGACCATGCAACGTATCAGTTGTGGTGTTGGTGTCTTTGCTGTTACATGCAGCTAGTGCTCTCACTTTAGTGGCCGCTTGTTTCACTTGTTCTTCAAGGCGATTGCACTCTCCACGAAGATCTTCCTGCTTGGCCTTCCTCTTCCGTCGGAACTGAACCATTTCAATGCGATGGTGTCGACGTTTCTCTTCTCTCTTGTCCTCGGAAGCCCATACCAACGAGATATCCTTCGCCATGTCGGCGCAATCCACTGGACTCAATGGCAACATGGATGTCAATGATGAATACGTTGTCTGTGGTCTACGCAAGAAACTCTCAATCGTTTGTGGTGTTATCGCCACTTTACACAGAGGTGACGTGAGCTGAGTTGAGTAGACTTGACACTGGAATCCTCGAACGATGCCAGAACCTGTCGCTCCGTAATCCTGATTAAGCTGTGGCTCGGGTATAAGTATAATACCGATTAGTCATATGGACAGAGCCTCAAATTTTCACGCGATCATCGATTACAGAACCGGATGTCTGCTGCAACCTGGCGACCAAGGATTTGTGCAAAGGAGCAGTTCTCCCGCAACACATTACGGGTACAGTACGTGCAAGTTTCTACTAAGCAGTGGCGATTAAGTCTTTGTCACAACGAATAAGTTGGTGGTTCATGTGTGTGTATTGTGTTATCAACATTATTGATAATTTTATGTGAGGGATGGAGTCGTTCCTCGTGTGCTGAATATCGGACAAATCTCGGATTCTGATCGGTATCGAACACCTGTTTCACCCTCTTGTTTGCAAATTGTCAGGATGACTTAGAACAAGATCGGCTACCTCAAATTGACTCGCCAACCACCACACAACAACAAATCCATGATCAGCTCACCACTGAAATCGGATGGCCTGGCCGCAGTTGTGGTACCGTACTACGACAAGATCATGTATTTTTACACATTATACGAACTATTGTGCCAGAACTCGTCATTCACAACTTCAAATTTCAGTTGTTATAAAAACTATTCGGCTCTACCAGTTGTAGACCAACGTGTCATGGCCACGGTCTCAACTGGTCTCAACTTCCTGTAAGACCATTGGATATACCTATACTATAAATTTGATGCGTGAATCCGTTTACGCTGCAATTTTGAAGGTCTAACCTTGGTAATCATCACTTTGGGCGGTCTTCCTTTTCTCCACACTTTTATTCTTACGTAACGATGGCCGCTGCTGATGAGTTGTCAATACTTCTAGCTGATGTTAGCAACTTCGATGAACTCGTGTTGGAAGAATTCGACGAAGACGCAGTTTTACCAAACGTGGACTTGATTGAGCCGACGCGGGCTTCTGTACGAAAGTGGCCCCAAGATCTCAAGAATCAGCGCAAACTCAAACTCCATTGTAAGCGAATGGCACGCTTTCGCAACAGAAAAGCTTCCAAACTCCAAACCATGCAGGAGGAGCATCGTCATCTCGAACAGAAATTGCAGCGTCTTGTAGCTGAATTAACGAACGCTGGGGTTTGCAGAGGGGAATCTCAAGCTAATTCAGAAATGCAACAATTGGTGCTGGAACGAGAAGCGTTAAGAGAAGAAAGCACAGCCTTGCACCAGCGAATCACTCAGCACTTAAAATTCCAGCAAGCCATCCAGAGCAATGGTGCTATGCTGAAGTTACCGATCCATGACAATTTGTCTTCTAACTGCGACGATGTCACCATTCGTTGCGTGAACGCAGAATGGAAGCCAGTAAAGGAACAGGCTGGGCGTTGGGTGGATTTCCAGAGCGGAGCGCCTCCGTTTTTCTTCCACCCATTCTCTCGTGAAGCTTTTGAATCAATCCTAAGACGACAGGAGGACAGATTTGCGGATGATACTTCAAATTTCAGGGTAGCAGGGAAGTTCCTTGGTTGGGAAGTGCTTCACAAGCCCCTAATAAAGCAGCAGCACAGTGACACGATGCTTGGTCAGTCTCGATACTCCAAGGTTCTACAGTGCTCAATCGATACGATTCAGAAGACGATGTGTCGTATCGATGGCACAAACGAATGGCCAATTTTTCCAACATCAAGGGGTCTGTTGGAGATTATCACCATCAAGACTGTGCAACAGTTTGACGACAAGTCTTATGTGATCGTCCGCGATTTCCCTGGGAGTGGCGCCACTAGATACCTGGGTTTGGTGGAATGTGGCAAGTGGGAAGAGATAAATGGTAAACGCGTCCTGAAGTACTCCTTCTCCATCGCTAACTCGCCAGCAAACGTACGCAGTCATGACGCTGAGCCAGATCAGCAGAATATCCGTTGGATTGATGATGGTGGTGCATTATTGACACTCACGGAGGTCAATGAGACATCGGTGTATGTTGAATTCACCCGTTGGTCGTGTTGTAAGAATGAGGCTCATGCACAAACCACTTTATCATGTTCGGTCACACTGTAACTCGCTGGGAGCAACTTGTATCACCATTGAGATTAATATTTGAGTAGAAAGAGTTGGATCTTATCAATGAACGTTGACTTCTCCATTTTTGTACAACTCATTCGCCATATTGTTTTTGCTTACGCTTTGTGCTTTACAAATTCCAGTCCGTAATCCTCGATGGTGTTGGTATTTGCTGGCTCAGTTTCAGATTTTCTTCTTACGTTATCCCAATGGTCTCGACAATTCCAAGCTCCATTACTACCCTACTTTACCAAGAATGGGATCCCGACTTCAATCTGAGCCCAGAACCGACTCGTGCAGAAGTACGTAGATGGCCAAAACATCTACGGGAACAACGGAAAGCACAACTGCATACTATGCGAATGGCCCGCTTTCGCAATCGGAAAACTGCTGAGCGTCGCAACATGCTCGAAGAACATCAGAGTCTCGAGAACGAACTAGCAATTCGCCTTGCTGAGTTACATCGAAGTCGCACGTCCAGTGTGGCTAGTCAATCTCACGTCGGACGGAATCTACAACAACTTGTGTTAGACCGAGAAGCTCTACGGGACGAAAACGTTGAGCTTCGAGAGAGCATCGCATCTTACTTCAAGCTTCATCGTACAATCCAAAATTCCTGTAGCAACCTCATGATGCCTATCGGAGACACTTGCATGAATAAGAACGCTACGGTACGCTTCACGCAGTCCAAATGGGACATTGTTCAAGTCCAAGCTAGCCACCAACTCGATTTCTCAGGTGGAGAGATGCCGTTCTTCTATCATCCGTTTTCACGTGAAGAATTCGACTTAGCACTTCATCTCCAGGAGACCAAGTTGTCTATGGACATTTCTCGTCTTCAACTGACAGGAGAACTTCTCGGGTGGTCAGTGTATCACGCACCTTTGAGCAACTGTTTCTACAGTTGGTCAAGATACTCGAAACGCTGTTATTCCTCCATTGATGCAATAAAGGACGCAATGACCAAGAATGACGGCACACACGTGTGGCCACTTTTAACCACTTCGAGAGATCTCGGTCTCGCTAAAGACTTTAGTGTGCAGACTGTACAGGAGTTTGATGAAGATGCGTGTGTGATTGTGCGCAGTCATCCTGGGGTAGTCAACCACCGCTACATGGGACTTGTGCAACGTTCAAAGTGGCACCTAATTAATGACCAGCGCGTACTCAAGTATGCACTTGTGATTGTGGACTCTAAAGCAAATGCACGCAGTCGTGATGCAGAGCCCACAGTAGCGAACAATACTCGCTGGATCAATCAAGGTGGCAGCTTTTTGACATTAACCGAAGTTGACGATAGAACGGTTGACGTCACTTTTGATCACTGGGTGTGCGCAGACAGTGAAAAGCGAGCACAGAGTCACTTTGTCACTTTTGGGCACCTCGTCATGCAATGGGAACAACTTGTTGCACCTAAACCACTTTTAACATTTTGAATGGAAAATTCCTGTTTTTAGAGTCAAAAAGCACACTTTATCTTGAGAAAGCGGGTTTTGACAAAGCCGCGTCAGTCTTTCACCTCACAGTCTCCGATAATTCGGTCCTTTACTTCCGAACTTTTGCCATGATCGTCGCTGTGAAGTCCAAGAAAGGATCAAAAAGCGGTCAACGTGAATGGAAGTTGGTTGATGACGTCTCGACGACGGAATCCAAAAAGCAGCGCAAACAGCGTTTGCATCGTGAGGAAATGGTGCAATTTCGACTGCGCAAGAAACGACAAGAGTCGCAACTGCGTGCGCAACATGAGCAATTGGAACGTCAAATGGAACAGTGTTTAAGTGAATTGAAACAAAAAAACGGTTGCCACGGCAACACAAGTGCAAATGCAAGTGAAAATCAAGTTGGCAAACTGCAAGAGTTAATACTACAAGGAGAAAAACTTCGTGGTGAGAATGCAACACTTCGAGAAGTTGTGACCAACCATACGAAACTGCAACAAATGATCTACTCTGAAGGAGATCGGATCGCAAAAAGTGATGGAAGTGGAAATGTTGAGGGACAAAGTTGGAGAGTGCATTTCCCTCATGGCGAGCCTTCGTTCCATTTCCATCCTTTTTCCAAAGACGAGAGTGTTGCCATTGTGCAACACTATGATAAAGTGATGAAAACTGACGTGGGATTTACACATGTTGGAACATTGTTGGGTTGGCAAGTTGAGAGAAGTCCACTGGTTAGACATGCAAAAGGCAAGTGGATGGTGACACGTGTTCGATTTTCCAAGCAAATTCATTGTGCAACTGGAGAGTCCAATGCAACAATGGACATGCTCGAGCAACAGTCGTGGCCAGTTTTGACTAATCCCGAGCTCAGTCCTCTTGTACATAGGGCAAATTGCACGACACTAAAGTTGCAGGAGATAGATCAAGATACTGTTGTAACCGTGTCAAACACACTCCAGTCTTCAAGAGAAACGCATTTGCGTCATTTGACAATGATTCATCGCAAACACACCACAGATCGAGGAGGAAAACGGACTATTACTTATGCTATGGTGATTCCAGACTCAAAAGCCAACAAACAAAGTCGAGAAGTTGAACATTCTCGTGATCCAGTCTTTTGGGTCAATGAAGGTGCTGGCTATATGATACTTACGCAGCTCGATGACTCCACTCTAGTAGTTACATATGACAATTGCACTGGCTGTAAGAATGAACTACACGCGCAACATTTATTGATGGAGTGGGGTCACGAGGCAATTCGGTGGGAACAGTTAGTCACACCTTCAAGACTTCTTGCCATGTAACATGACAAATTAGCTAGTGCAATTGACAGTCTTCGACTAAAGAGTTCTTGAGATCAACATCCTCCTTCAATCAGGTTTGATGCCATCATACCCTGTGACCAGCGGCATGCGAATTGAGCCCAGCGGATGAAAAGTTGTCGAGCGTGTAACACGTTTACACAATGAGCCCAAGCATTGCATTTGATTTCGATTGTCGTTTCATCCACCTCTGTGAATTTGACGAATGCTCCGCCCTCGTCGATCCATTTCACGTCCGATTGAGGTTCTTCAGCAGCTCGACTTCGCTCATTTTCCACCGAGTCGGCAAGGACAATAAAGAAAGTGAGTGAACGCTTTCCATCAACTTCCTGCTTGAGCTGACGGCGACCGAACTGAAAGTAGCGCCAGTGAATGGGACCCGGAATGTTGCAGACCATAACATGGGAATCAATAGCAAATGATTGCAGCACTTGGATGCTGACATTAGCCCGTTCAGTCTCACTCCAGCCTGGTGGAGTGAACACAAGAGGCCACTCATTGAGTTTTGACATTGAAATAGCGACATCAGCTTCATCAAACGAGCAACGCACGCGTGTGGACAGTCGAACATGTCCGATCAATGCGTTATCTGTTGGTCTGCGTGTTAGTGGAGCGTGATGCACAGTCCAACCGAGGATACGTCCAGCGACTGGAGCGGATGAACGACTGGGATCAAACTTGTCATACGCAGCATCAAACTCTGCTTTCGAGAAGGGGTAGAAGTGGAAAGAAGGTTCTCCATTCTGGAACTTGACTCGCCATCCGTCTTCATGTCGAGTTGAACTGGGAACCCACGGCGACATTTTACTCGCAGCATAGATGTTCGGTGAGTTTGAAATATCTTCAGGGAAAATATCACAAGCACCGTCGTGTACGGTGGACTGAAAGCGTTCACACTCCTGAATCTTGCTACTCAACTCAATATTCTCCGTCCGTAGAGTATCACTCTCTAAAGCGAGACGATGAATCGAGTTACAGAGTTCCGATGATGATTCTTGAGATTTCAGAGAATTCTCGTTCAAAGCTGCGAGGCACTTTTTCATTTGGACTTCAAGATGTTGTCGTTCACTTTGCATTTGGAGGAACTCGTTCTTCTTGAGGGCTCGCAGGCGTGCCATGCTTTCACAACGGTGTTGTCGTCTCATGTCCGCCTTAGCTTGCTTGGTCCATGCTTTCGTCGTCGAGTTTACCCAGTTGTGGAGCTGGACCCACTTCTTTTCATCGATCTGGGGAGCCACACGAGTGCTGGTAGTAGCCGTGGAAGAAGTCATGACGACTTGGGACCTAAATTACTCTTGGAAGTCTTAATTAAAAGTGACGATATGTCAACCTGACAGCTTGCTGCTCTCTCCAGGACTACAAGACTGTCCAGACCCCATCCCTTTTCCTTTGCGCTGTGTGCCCAGCTGCTATTCACACCAAGTCGAATCAGCGAATCATTGCGTTAATCGTAGTTAGCTGTAACATTTCATACAGGTATACGCCTTTAAACTTTACCAGTTACGAATATGACAAAGCGAGTAGCTTTATCGATGTCTACAAGATATACAGAGCAGTTATGCATGTTCCAGCAGGTACATTTTCAAATTTTTAGTCGATGTGGCATAAGCAGTCGGATATCTCTTCACCATTGTGGCCTCCCAAAACCGATTAGTATATTGGTGTCGATTATGAGCTCATATGTGGCACTTTTATGTCAGGAAATAATATCTTGCGTATGACACTCGTCCAAAGAACGTCTGAAAATGAGCACCAAAACTAGCATAAACAACCACAACTGTCCTATTTGAAATGCCCATTCTAACTGACCTTGGTGATTAACGAGGCAATTCAATTAGGACACCCCGTTCTCTCTATGTCGCTTTCGTAGACGTAATCGTGAGGCGATCTTCAACCAACTACAGACAGAACTCCCAGAAATGATTATCACCGTGGACTGAAAATCGTGTATCATTTATTAACAGTAGCAGATTTATCATTTGATAGAATGTAGTGTGGACCACACATACAACGGAGCCAGTGGGTTTTGCAACCGACAGACACAAACAGGAGTGCAAACCGTCGTAGCGAAGATGCCCACCAAGACAAGAACTCTGCGCGAGGGCAACTTGACTGAGAGCGAGAAGTACCAGATAGCGGAGAAACGTAAGCGAGAGCCTAAAATGACGCAGATTGAGCTCGCAAAGTGGGCAAAAACAAAGTTTAACCTTGCCAAGGCGCCAGTACAGGCAACCATCTCCAATATTTTACGCGCTTACAAGGACAAACCAGTTCCAACTACATCTGCGACCCGCAAAACGAACCGTGCTGTCACTTACCCTGAACTTGATGACGCTCTAGCTCTGTGGGTGCACTCCAAACAGGCAGACAACATCCCCATAACGGATGAGCTCATACAAGCCAAAGGCCGGCAGCTTTTTGACGCTTTAAAGGAACGTGGGCTAGCTACAAAGGACTTGTCCTTCTCTGCTGGGTGGCTTGGAGCCTTCAAGAAACGACACGACTTCAAGCATATCCGACTACATGGTGAGGCAGCTAGTGCCGATAGTGAGGTAGCAGGAGCGTTCTTGGCTCGGATTCAGCAGAAGCTGGACCAGTACTCTCCGGATGATGTGTTTAACTTTGTTGAATCTGGCCTTTTTTACAGAAGTGCACCTCGCTATACAGTTGGAGTGCCAGATCGAGCTGCACGTGGTGTCAAGCAAGACAAAGCACGGATTACGGTGGGTTTGGCGACGAACATGACTGGTTCGAGCATGCTCGAACCGTTATTCATTGGCGATGCAAAGAAGCCTCGTGCGTTCAATAGAAAATCGGCTCAAGAGCTGGGCTTCTTACACTATTATGCCAACAAAAATGCGTGGATGACTACTATTATATTTCGCCACTGGATTCAGAAACTCGCCAAGACCGTAAGATTTTGCTACTAATCGACAACGCTCCGTCGCACATTGATGTCCAGCTTACCCATGTCGAGGTGGTTTTACTGCCTCCTAACGCGACGGCTGTGTTACAGCCATTAGATGGGGGAATCATTGCTTGTTTTAAAGCTCACTACCGGCGTTTTCATCTCATGCACGCACTGGAAGTAGCTGACCTGCAACAGAAAAACTGGTTTAAGGTGGACATTCTGACAGCAATGAAGTGGGTTGCGACGGCGTGGAGCGAGGTTTCTCCCGATACTGTAGCAAACTGTTGGCGAAAATGTGGTTTCTCCTGCAACTTTTCTACTAGCTCGAGTGTGTATCCATTAAGTGTAAAGCGTTCCATGGCTGACTCTGTAGCTGACATCCAGGCTGCTGTCAACGCTCTCAACCTGACCAATGCTGTCACAATTGATGATATTCTCAACCCAACGGGAGAAAATGAAGTGCATTTTGCTTACTCTGATGATGCAGTGTTAGATTTTGTGATACCAAGCCCAGAGAATGCTTATGAGGAAGCAGAAGAAGTGACCAACGCACCCGATTCTCTACTGGAAGGCGCTCCAAGCGATGAAGAGTTTGCTGCAGCTGTCAGTGTCGTCATGCGTAGGCTGTCGAGTGAAAACGAGACGACGTGTGCTGTAAGTATGACGAAAAGCTTCTTAAGCAAATGGATCTTCGAGTATAACCTGAAGAAGCTTGCAAACAAAAAGCAGGAGCTGATCACTTCGCACTTCAAACCGGTCTAAGCTCTTAATAATCGTCTGCGGGAATGATCAATTATTAGCTTAAAGAGAGAATATCAACTAGTTTACAAAAGCACTGTTTGTGAAAACGGTGGATCCCAGATTTGAAGATTATTATCACTTATTGCGCCATATCAATTGATAGAGAATCATTTCTGGGAGTTCTGTCTGTACAAGGTAAACGCGAAGGTTTCCAACATGCTCACACCGATTCATGAGCAACCTCCGCCACCGCCTATATCATTTTCAGTCACAGGGCATTCCCTTCGCGAAATTTGTCAAGATCGGTATGATAACCTGGTCCAGAACTGGAAAACGTCCATTCGAAGTTGGTGGATGGTAGATCGACAGTCAGAGAGTTGAGGAGAAAATGCATGCAACGTCCCAGCTGTTAGAAGACTATGGCCAACAGCAGGCGGCCTCCAAAGGCACCAACCTTTGTCTCGGGGACGGGATCGACACTCTTCGTCGGCGAGACCCAGATCTTCAAGCTCAGCTGGCTACAATTACTAAATATCATGACCTCTGCCCCACGCCCCCTCCTGCTCTCACCCGTCGTGTATACAACCAGGAACAAGAGCTGTCAGCTGCTCAGCAGCGAGCCGAAATCCAAGATCAATCATTGATAGAAGCTCAACAGCGATTGCAGGCTTGAGATCGGGATCTATTTACGGCCCAGCAGCGATTCCAAGCACTGGGGCGGTCAGAGACTTCACTTCTACCCATCGGCGTTAACGTCAGGTCGGTGCGCAAGATCGTCGTATCCCCCGACGTCAAGAGGAATGAGATCAGTTTCAAGTCGACTACCACAAGGCCTAAACCGAACGAGATCGGATGTAGGCGAAGGCTACCTTCACCTCTGGCCCGGGTATCGGATGTTGACGAAGGCTACCTCCTCCTCTGGCCCGGGCTGAACTCCGAGCTTGTAGTAACCACACCGGCTCTATGAGATTGAACATATCTCGATTGGAGCACCGGACCGCAGACTTACAAGCCGCCAACTCCCAGTCCAGTCATGACTTCGCGGACCAGAAACGGGAGCTCGGTCCACTACGCGCTAATAAATCTGCTCTCTCGTCCCACTATTAGGATGCCTATAGTCGGGTTTGAGCTGAAACTGGTTTCCAGAACCAAGATGTTATTCTGTCCGCTCCGGCACGCGTGACACGTCCTCGTTCTTAGTCTGGATCGTCACCAGATCGGCCCCGAAAGTCTCGTGTGATCACTCCTCCGATTCCTGAATCTCCCACCAATCTTCCTGATCCAGAGATTCCTGATCCTTCACAAAAGCTTGAGATTAGAGATGGAGTACGATTCTCAAGATTACTACTACGACGACCCCGTAACATTAGCTGCTCGTGCTAAATCTCGCTCGAACATTTGGAGGTGACTCCGATCCCTCTGAAAGATTGCCTGAACACTTTCCAGCATTGAAGAACTGAACAATACTACCTCCCAACTGATAACCAAGTTCCTCTCATCGCTGGCGGCGATGATCTTGAGTCTAGTGGTAATAACCAGTCTCCCGAGGTCGGTCTACACCATCACAAATTGACCTTGTTGGTGTCCAAATTTCGATGCAAATTTTTATAGGTTATGATAAAATGCTCTCCTTGCAGGGAAGCAAGTTACACATAACAAAGACTACCAATCAGCTTGCTTATTGTGGACAGTAAACACGATTCTGATGCTAATTTACCATTAATAGGAATCTGATCCTCGAATTCGCTCTCAACAGGAACGGGAACGGTGCTTGCTAACGTATTCCACAACACTAAAGCTTTCGAGCAGAGATGACCACTTTGTGAATTTGTTTTCGTTCAGCACCTTTGGGCATAGAACGGTTGTTATTGTCCTTCGTAAGACGAGATTGGCTTCCATGGATCCTGAAACTGTGTTCAGCTCGATACATGTGTGGCCGTCACACCACACGTTACCTACAGACGTGGTGTTATCGAGTGATAAAATTTGTAATTGCGGTCGCTGGCCCTGGTACTGATCGTTAATGAGCTGTCTAGCAACTGAGTAAGCTGCAGAATAAATCTACTCCAATACATCGTGGAACATGACGACAATCGTGTGAACATGATCGATATTGACTGGGATATGTCGGAACGCTCCAGAAATATCGTCTAGCATCATAATCACTAGATGGCCGAGCTGAGAATCGGCTCTTTCGCGCTCAATGTCTAATTATTCCAACAGATTGGCAACTTCCGGGGAAACCAGAACATTGTGACGCGCTGAAAAGTCACGGTATACTTGATGACCCGATTCTCACATACGACGAGTGACTATAACTTGTGACTGGGTGAAAACCGTGTACGTCTGTAGCTGTTGTAGGTTGAACATGGTGCATTCCGCAGTCGTAGAGTAGCAGCCCATATCTGTTTTGTAGCCGCCTGTGCGATTGCCGTAGGTTTGAAACTTTATGTCTGCGATGCTTGTACATCCATAAGCTGTCTGTCAGGAGCATGTATTTCTGTTGTTGATGCAATACCTGGAAGTAATGTCGGACGTCAGAGATCCTGGAACTCAACGGCCAAGTATTGGAAATAAGTATCGATCAATGCTTTTGCGTCGGCCGCTAAACGTAGAGGTTTGATGTGGGACTGATTAGGGTCGAAGCATATACCTGGAGCGGGCCCGGGGCAAAGGCAGTGCATACACATAGCTATGTCGGCTTGTTTGGCCAGTGGTGCAAGAAGTTCCTTTCGTACTGTCAATATTTTTAAGTTGCGTTGTTCGCTTTGTGATGTGGCTGTGGGGTCATCTGAGCCAGTTTTCTGGGGCACACGCGTCCCACCTCGAAGTGTAGGGCGCGGAAAGGATCCGAAAATGGTGGCGGATACACTCAGTCGCCTATTTTTTGCTTTCAATCGTGGTGGAACGGGAAAGATCGACTTGGTCGAGTTCGTGTCAGCCTTCACCATATTTTGCGCAGGATCGAAAAGTGAGAAGCTTGCGTTTGCATATCGACTGTTTGATACCAATGGAGATGGTTGTCTCACTCGCCGGGTAATGTGACAACCGTCATTGCTGACTCACGACGGTCCTGATACGATAGGTACAACTCCATCAGGTTTCCTTTGCTTCGTGAAATTCACGTCCTACGAGTACGGTGGCTTGGAGGTCGAGCAAAATAATCTCGCTCCAAAATTTCGCTAGCTGTGAATCAACCCAATATACAAGCGTAATGCGCGTTTAAGCACCCGGGTGTGCAAAAGCTGCATATTCCTAGACAACACCAGCATCAGCCTGTATGTAATTACACATCGTAGAGTAGGAGAAGCACTTTGCGAAGTAGAGTAGCGTGTTGAAGGCATCCACAATTTCGCTAATGTTGGCAGGCTGTCTGGCAGGTTGAAGCGCATTTGACCATCCAAAGTTGGTCATGTTGACTATACTAGTTGCCTTGTGTGCACCAAGCTCTTCAACGAAACGGCAAACGTTCATCACCGACAAACCTCTGGTGGCAAAACTGTTGTCTTATGATCCACGTAGGGCGGCCGGAGTTGCCAGTAACTTGCTGTACTGGATGTGCTGGGCGACTTCGAGAACAACTTGATGTTTCTCACTATGGGTAGAGGGTGGACAATGGCGTCGCGGACCCGACATTCGATCTGAGACGGCTAAAATGTGAATGCGTGGTTGTCGGTATGTGTCTCAAAGGGGAGGTATCGACATCGCTCATCGCGCAGCAAGACCTCGTATGACGCTAACTCATTGTGGTAACCCCTTTTACGGAAAGGGCGATTTTGTAGTCGCACCACGTTCATTTCTGTGATCTATGCACACGCTTTACTAGTAGGTAACATGACACATTAACATGTAAGCTAACTTGTGCAGCTGTTGAACGTGCGGTAGACGGCTGACGAAGACGATTTGGTGACACGCCTGATGTCGCGTTGCACCTCTGACGTGACCTACACGGATCACTACCCACTTGTTTTCGCTGCGGTGGAGCGGGCGACCCGTTAAGGACATATCACATGAACTTGGTCGGTTGGCGATTGGGGCGCGCGGCAACGTAGGATTCCACCAGCTCCGGGATGTCTTTGAAAATGATACGTGCTGGTTTACCAAGACGCTTCAAGTGGGTTGAGGCCGACCCACTGCACCTTGAACTCGTAGTCTTCTGGTCCCTATCGACAGCCGAGCAGCGTGTTCGACGAGGTGACCACCGGCACAGTGATGGACGTGCTCCAGTAGATCTTCCGTCACATCGCGTTGTGAATCTAGATAGAATTTTAGGTGGGACGTGTGGTGTGTCGTGATAACGTAGGGTGCGACTAGGTCTTGGACTTGGTAAGAGTGGTCATTTTCGGAAGATACAATGTTTTTCGGCCCTTGTCAGTACAGCGCGAGTTTAGTGCGTCGTGGTAGCGCAGCGGCAGCAAGTACAAAATCGCCGATTTCGTACTTGGACATTACTGCTCCGACACGCTTATTGTGGTGGTCGCGATACTGCTTGTTCTTAGTGGTGCTGGTGTTAGCTGCCGCTTCATGTATTTGGTCGAAAGCAGCTTGCAGTTTGGCAATGTGCTGCTGCAGCTTGACGTGGGATTCTGTACTAGTTGAATGATGTTATTATCCCGCACGATCACGCGCAGCTGAGACGAGTTAGACAAGCCCGTAAATGCCGTTATAGGGGCAATCATATCCAGACGGTCCGAAGACACGCTGTTCAAACCGTATTAGACTACAGGAAGCACGCTCGGCCTGTCTGTAAATCGTATTTTAGCTTCGCTAAGCGTCGCCTTAAGCGCTTTGATGATAAGACGGTTCACGACTTCGACCGATTCGTTTGCCCTGCCGTCACAAAATGGAGCTGAGCGCCAAATACACGGGGTAATCGATCAGCGTGTTCTTGAAGTGGGTGCCCTGGTCTGACACCCATTGATGCACAATTCCAAAACGTCAAACAGTCCACGAGAGCCGTCAATGCTTCATCAGCAGAGGCAGCTGGGCATGACGCCAATTCCGTATAGCCGGACATACCTTCGTTTAGGGCTAGGACGTAAGGTAGACCATTGAAGCTTACTGGAAGACCGAGAAAGTCGAAATGAAGGACATCGTTAGGCTTTTATGCGGACAGTGTTTGACCAAACGGACGCAACTCGCGCGAGTTAACAGTGAATGCACCCGCGAACGAATTCATCGATATCAGCTGGTATTGTGCGCCAGAAGGCCATCTCCTTGACCTCATGGAGGGTCATCTTTTCACCTCGATGCCCACTAGCACCAACATGGCCGATTACACGCGTTGATGAAGGTCACCCGCTTATGGTGGTGGCCAGATTTTTCCCACGCTAGTTTCGTAGAGATCGCTATCGGGATCGAGACTAATCCCTTCCGGCGTACGGAAGGCGATAGCTTCGTCTTGTACTGGCGTGCCCGGAGTTGCCCAGTCGAAATTGACATCTTGTAATGGTGAGACCTCATCAATGACTGCAAGCTGACGTAGTTGAAGTGGCAGCTCATCTCCGTTGACAGCCCACCGGGAGAGCAAATCTCTCCAGACATTTTCGCCTCCATTGGCATGTTTGATTTCATAGTTGAATGAAGACAAACTCAACGCCCAGCGTTGTAGCGTGTCTGCCCTGTAATGATGTATGTGAGTGTAAAGCTTACGGATTAAAATTGTACACTAGATTGCGGTAGTCAGTAATAAGCTTAAATCCACCAGGACTTAGCAGTATGTAGTCGAGGCGCTGGCAAGCCTCCGCAATCACAAAAGACTCTTTCTCCACGATGGCCCACCGGCTAGCGGCACCACCGAATTTCCCTCTTGGGAAGGCTAATGTTGCATGGCGTTGATCCTCACGTGATCCCCCGGAGGAACGTGCTTAGCGAGAGCTCCTCAGAAACCAGCTCTCGTATCAGTAAATAAACAGACCTCCCAGTCAGCACGAAGGTGTGCGAGGGGAGTGATGCTGATTAAAGCTTTCTTCAAGGATTGGAGACTCGAGAGCTCCTGTGGCCCCCACTGGCACCCATCCAACTTTGTTTTTCGTAGTTTTGATTTCTTTCGGCTGCCGGAGATTTTCATGGCTAATTCCAGAGTATTGTAAAGTGGTCCAGTGATGTCCGAGTACGGTGAAATGCTAGTTTTATCCAGTTCACTGCGCATATTAGCTGCTGGAGGTCAGCGGCAGTGGCAAGGTGTGCCATGTCGACAAGGCCTTGAATGCGATCTGGGCAGTGTGTCACCCCTTCTGCTGATATCACTCTGCCAGACCACTTTATGTTTTTCGTGAAGAAGATGCATTTTCCCAGGTGGAGCTATCGTCCATGTTCCGAACATTTTTGCATGGCTCTGTCAAACAAGTCACCTAGTTCGGCTTCGGTTGCAGCATAACCCAGCCGATCACCTAACCATGCGAGCATACCACGGTGAATTTCGTCGCGAAGTACTTCCTCCACCGTTTGCTGGTAAAACACCGCCGAGTCTGTTGCTCCCATGGGGACACGCGACGGCGTATATTTGCCTCGGTGGGTCATGAACGTGTACAGATCTTGAGAGTCGGGTTCTAAGGGCAATTGTCAATAGCCCTTAAACCAATCGCACGAAAAGAACACGGTTGCTTCCTCAACGTGAGTTATCACCACCTCGGGTTGCGGCATGGGGAAGGGCATAGGCTCAGTGCAAGCATTCACGGCCCGAGTATCGATTGTCATGCGCAGCTCCTCCACGGACGTTTTTGGGACGAATCGAGGTGGCAAGCACCACAGACTACGGTTGTTCTCTCTAATTAACATCGCGTCCAGCAATCCATCACGTTAGCGTCGAGGAATATGCTATGTAGGAGAGGATATCGGCGGGCCTTCCATGTCACTGGAACACCATCCGCCTTGCGCCGTACCTTAAGTGGATTCACTTTAACTGTGGGGCCTTGCCAAATTGTACACATAATTGTCGGCATACTTCTCGAGCGAGGCCTTCATGCGGTGGAGCCCATGTTCACTCAGGCCTTGAGTGACGGCATCCTTCAAGCCCTTCACGAGGGGCCCTTGTACCCGTTGAAATGCCTCGTCATAGCTCTTGAACTTAGGTGTAAGCCAAACTCATCTAAAAGCGTTGTATCGCGCGTAGGTGGTGGCTTGTCGCAAGTTTGATACTGAGGCCGCTGCATCTTCCGTATCGGTGAGCTGCTGGCGATGGTTTTGGCCCGCCTCCGCCGTCATATTCCAGCTTTCTCGCGAGCGCAGAACTCAGAAAAGCATCCGGTGGATAACCGAGATGCCATAACGGGTCGTCCAATCGTAATGTTCATCTCGTCGTCACTTCCGTCCTCCCAGCACCTTACATTCCTCAGCACTAATGGTCCGGCCGAGGTCGCCAAACACAGTTAATGCATCAGCCCAAAGGGCGAGAGTACTACCAGCTGATTTCTTATTGGTTTCCCGTGTACAAGAATGGGTGTGTCCTGCAGGTTGAGGTGAGGATACAGCTTCTGGAGTGCTTCTACGGCAGCACGGGAAATGAGAGTATCGTCAGATCCGCAGTCAAGTAGTGTCGCTTTCACGTCCAATCTGTCTGCCACTGCCATGATACAGTCTGCTGTCGATGGTTTCGTTTCGGCTGCTCCATCTTCGGAAACATCATCAGAAAGAGGGACAGCCAGCTTCTTGGTCTGAATTGCTTTTGATCGCTTCTTCTCTCGCACTTCAGAAATGAGTTTCTCGGAATTGCCTTGCTGGGCGTGCGGGTAACGGCGAGTACTATGCTCGGTAGAGGCACACTTCAGACAAGGAAAAGCACGACGTATCCGCTCACCTGCAGCTAGCGCGTCGTTGATCTGTTTACTGCTAGTTGTGGTAGCTGGTGGTGATGTGCAGGCTGCCTTCGGCTGAGACGTCTTGCCGCACTGCGGTCGTTGGCCAGGACTAGCCTCTTGCTTCTGAGTCCGTGCCTCATCATGTCACTGCATGGTTTGAGCCAGCATCTTAGTTACCATTTGCAAAAGGGCTCAATCTGCTTTTTCATCTCCTTGTATGGCTCTATAGTAAGTTAACGGCGGACGATTTGCTGAACCCGGCAGGCTGCAATGCCTCGAGCAGATAGCCTACGATGCGGCGTCGTACCTTGCTGAACATTTCTTCGTCAAGGTTGTGAACTTCTAAAATCCGGTACATGTCGGCTTGGAGTTTGTTCATGCTTGATTGGGCCTACTCGAGCTCGACGTTTATTTGTAGCGAATTCATAGCGGCATCAATGGTCAGGTAGTTGTCTCCACCAACTGGGACGTTTGCCTCCAGAAGTACTGCATCCATTAGCAGTCGGTAGTCGTACACCCAAAACTTATGCGTCGACTTGTGTTGCCTTCAATACACGTAATCACCGGCATGACAAAAGGATGATTAGGAGGTATGGAACGACGAGAGTGCAAGTGTATACACGTCGCACTGACGCATGAAAGTACAACGTTCCTCGAGCGTGATTCCTCGATAAATGGGGGCAGAAGGGGGGGGTTGGCGCGCTAAGTACCAATGTCGACACGCCAACCATGGTCACGTTGCAGGCACCACCTGGGGAGGCTGGAGTCGGCGTCGTCGGCCGGAGCTGACCGAATAGATCAACAATTGGAGCACTAATTTGATGCGCGGCTACGGCACCGTGTGCAGCTTCTGCGGCTTCGCTGTCCGTCTCCACGTTGAGCCGTTCGAAGTTTTCCACCAACTCCGAGAACGACGTATGTCGTACCGAGTGGCGACGTCCCATGTTCGGTATTGAGTCTCGATGCTCCGCGAACTAAAGAATTCTTTGATCTGGGCACACGCTTTACTAGAGGATAGCAAACCTAAACTGATACATAATTTTGTAAGCTAACTTTTGTAGTTGTTGTACTTGTGGTAGACAATTGACGTAGACGATTTGGTGACGCGCCTGGCGTCGCGTTGCACCTCTGACGTGATCTACACAGATCAATCCACCTGTAGTAACGTTGCTGGATCCGATTTGGCTTCGCCATATGTGTCACTAAAACTCAGGTCAACATTAGTCGCGGAATGTAGTGACGTTGAAGCATCGAATTGCCCTTGTTTTGCCTCCAATTCCACCAACATTGGTTCCTTGAAGACATCAGTAGACGTCTTCCAGGCACAATCAGCTCGCGTCGACGATGTGCTGGCGGAGTATATTACCAAGTTCATGTGTGACTGGTCGAATTAGAGGAAGACATTGGTCAGTCTCGAAGGGCACAGTCAACGTAGACGATCTGACAGCGGGGGTAGACCAGATCGACTCTTGCCACACGCTACTAGGATCTGGAGCTGTTTGTCAAGAAGTCCCAACGCATACAGAACAGTACTGTTAACGAAAGCTTCTGTGTTAGGCGCATCGTTTAGCCGGTCGACCGTGACCACTGTCGAAGAAGAAAGTACTTGGATAAATAACGTCTCTAACTCATGGCGACCATGGAACAGGGCGAGTTTGTATTGCTTAACCGGATACTAACCGTATGCCCACTGGTCACTGGTGACACCCGATGGTTGGAGAAATATGATGTGGTGTCTGACTTAACCTAAGATCCTGGCCATAGCTCCGTCTCCGTTGGTTCCACGATACGATAGCGTAGGACCGTTACTTTGACTTCGGACTCTGGTTCGTTCTTGCTGGCGTCGGGGACTAGTCTTCTTCACGACTGCCACTTTCCCTTGCATGAGAGTAACGGACAAGTATGAAAATCCTTCCAACGTTGGTACGTGGTGTGGTCCTACAAAGGGTAGAGCACTGGGAGTGACTGTGAGACTTGTCATCCTGTCGTGGAGAGGGAACGAAGTCGGTTGTAAGTATTCGAAGCAGGCAGCTTTATCAGTCAAGAGAAGATTGGGAACTGTCTAATCAAAACCTATGTGAGCGGTCCTGTTAGCTTGCACTTCCCCTGTGATGAGGTTTTCGTCGTTCCGAAACTCCTATCGTCATACCGGAAACTCGAATGTTCTCACTTTAAAACGCTATTTTACACAGCTAATGTAGTCGTCTAATATCATGGCCATGTAAGGTTGCCTACTCGGTTACTATTGATCGTTAAATACCTAAACACGGTCACAGTAACTACCACACTACTCGAGGGGTAGTTTGTTAATGCTGACACCTGTCGCAATAATAGTATGTGTATTAACTTCAACACAGTGTATACTATTTCAGGACGAAACCATCAACTACCACTCCTGTTTTAATATATTTCCTACCTCTGTTAACGTTTGTCTACACATTCTTGAACAAAGAACATCGCTGTTCGTCATGGTCAATTTTAAAACGTGGCTGCTTTTTGTCACATTGGTTGTGATAACTCGAAAAGGGGGAGACATGTGAAACTCGAACAACTTAATACTTAAATTGATAATTTTAAAGGGGAATTGATAACACTATCATCGACTGATAAATACGAGCATATATACCAAATACCTCGGCTTGTAGTGGTCAACCATGTACTGTTACATTATACCTACCACACCAAATAACGATGTACACTTGGGGACAAATCTACATACGGCTCCAAATATAACTTTAAGGTGAAGGTATTTATATTATCGTCTGATGCAACTTCGCCTACCTCTCTGTCTATCACGCATTGTTATGATCCAGGTCCTCAGCGGTACAGCTCTTTCACTGATCTAATACACTACATTCCTATTCTTGGTTATTCGTTCAGCTAACTATTTCCTGTCCTCGTTATGTGACGTAGTGGTCAATACAGCCACTACGCCAAATTTTAAGATCAGCTGGCCAGATTATTCTGGCTCAGCGTAATCTTGAATTTTCACATTTTTCATATGTCTACGAGTCTATTGGCTATATGTGGTGGCAGTTGCCACTTCAACAGTTCTTATACGTCTTTTCATTGGATGTAAATCCTCAGGATTGGCAACATTCCAGTTACCATCCGGATATTTTGATTATGGGACGCTATGGGAAAATTCTGGCTCAG
The DNA here is from genome assembly GCA_008079305.1 of Phytophthora palmivora. NCBI lineage: Eukaryota > Oomycota > Peronosporomycetes > Peronosporales > Peronosporaceae > Phytophthora > Phytophthora palmivora. The sequence goes on from VOQZ01001967.1 coordinate 97,848, forward strand.
CCACGCCGAGGCGTCGCAGGATTTCATTGGCAGAAAAAGATAACAGCAGGATTTGAGAAAGATAGTTTTAGGATAGGACCTGGATACTTGGGTGCAGGTCTAGTCACCCAGGATCGTTGGTTGCGAGACAACTACTAGCTAGCGCCAACAAAACTAACTCAATCAATCACTTCTCAATTTTCCTCTTCTGTACAAGTCAACTCCTCCAGCAAAACCACGACTGCAGCGCCGCCGCTGCCTACTCGACTCCGCCTCCGACTCGCCACCGCCTCCGACCTCAACTCTTCGTCAAGGCCGCCAACGACTGCTTCCTCCGTTTGGCTGGTCTGAGATCGTCACATAGTAGCACTTGACGTGTCAAGCTTCGGTTCAAGTTCAAGAGTCGAAGACTGGTATTGGCTCTAAGCACGAGCTTTAACGTTCGGTGGTTCGTTAGTGTGGTTGCGTACTAGGTGTGTTCAGCACATTCGGAACTCCATTCCTTGGGTTAAAGGGTATAACGCTTCGGCTAATCCCCCCTTGGTTACTGCGGAGAATAACTTCCGAGTAGTTCACACTTGGTTTCGCTTGATCTACACTCGTTGCTACTGAACTTGTTTTAGCCTGCATTCTTGCATGGGTAAGCGAAAGACTCGCCAACCCGAAGCACCGTTTATCAACGACACCAAGTCCTTGACGACCCGCAGTGAAATGCTCGACAAACTACGCCAGGACTTGTGGTTGACGACGCAGAAGCAGCTCAAGATCGTTCAACTCATCCGGAACGAAATTCCAGATTGCAAGGACTCCGACGCCAGGAACGTCTTGCACGATACGACTGAACTGCTAAAACACCGTATAAGCCAGACGCAGACTATCCTGGAAGGAACTTTCGACCACTCCATCCGGCTCGACAAGAAGCGTAGACTTAAGAAACAAAAAAAGTAGTTTCTTTTCTTTTCTTCTTCTTCATTGGGGTTTCGGTAGACCTTATCAATACGCGCTGAGAAGTCCAGCAGTTATGGCTCAAAGAAGAAGCCGTGCCGCTGAGCGCCCGTCCCCGAACCCTCGTCCTCGGCAGCAAAGCAGAATGAATGCGCCGAGTGATGCAGATGCGTCACGACCAAGTACAGAAGCACAGGCGGACACTGCGACTCCGGCTGCACAGACCACCCAAGCTTCAGGCCCTGATGCGATGTCAATGCAGCAGTTACTAGTGTTTATAACGCAACAGCAGCAAGCCGCCCAAGCCCAGATGCAAGCTCAACTGCAAGCGCAAATGCAGCAAGCTAACGCAAGGTTCGAGTATCTGATGGCGGCGTGGGGTGATCAGAAGAAGAAGGACCCGCCGATGTATGAAGGCAAATACGGTGAAGATATCGAGTTGTGGATCTTCGCCACCGAGCAGTACTACGCAAGCAGACGTGAGTTAATGGAGGCCGATTCGTCTGGTTTCGTAACGATAATCTCCAGCAACTTAGGCAAGTCAGTGTTGAACTGGTATCGCGCTTTTATAACCGAGTGCGAGAGAGCGAATAAGGCTCCCACGTGGTCGTTGTTTAAACAACAACTGCGCACGCGCTTTCGACCTAGGGACTTCGAGTATGATCTTCGTGAGAGAATGTTTCGTCTCAAACAGAACGAGACTATTCACAAGTATGTCTCCAAGTTTCAGGACTTACTGTCGCAGACAGAATTGGCGATCAGTGAGTTGGAGAAACGTTTCTTTTTTCAGAACGGATTACGTGAAGAAACAGTATAGAAGATCAAAGAAGAGAGTCCATCAACGCTACAAGAAGCCATTGAAATTGCGTCGAATTTCGAGTTTGCACACTACTCGGGAAAACGCCTAGAGCTCCTGCGAAAGGTTCGCAAGGATCGTCAAGCTCGGGGCATCGTCCGCCTAAATCAAAACAGCAGAACAATAAGCATTATGAAAAGAAGAAAGGCGCGAACGATGATTGGAAGAAGAAAGCTACATGCAGAAATTGTAGCAAGGTTGGTCACATTTCTCCAGATTGTAGTCAGCCGAAACGTACTGAAGCGAATCGGTATATGCAGGGCGCAGTGTATGCGATCCTAGAGGCTGAAGCTCGAGCATTCAAGACGGAAGACCAAGAGAAGCCCGTCACGATATTCATTGACAACGGCAGTAGCCTGAACGGCGTAACTGAGGAGTTAGTGAAGAAGCTTGAGTTGGATGTCACTGAAGGTGACATGATGCAAGTTGATCTCGGTTATGATCAAGTTGTGCATCGTACACGTCGGACTGTAGAGATGTCTCTACAGTTACCAGGATTTCCCTTGACAACGGGAACATTCCAAGTCATGCCTGTTCCTGAGGAAAAGGACGTCGTTTTAGGCATGATGTGGCTGCGGGAGCAGAACCCTGATATCGACTGGAGTACTGGACAGATTGCACCTCGCATCAACGTGGAGAACACGCAAATTGTGAAGTTGAGACTGCCGAAGACACGTCCATCCCGTGGGTGGCAGGACAACGCCGTGCCAGAATTGCGCAGAGCCGCGAGATCTTCAACTACTATCGGCAGCATGGCCACAACGGTCAGTTTGGGCGAACGAAGATTATTTCGTCCAACCAGTTCCAGCAAATGTTGCGTAGGGACAAGGATATTGAAGCAGTGTTTGTAATCAATCCGCATGATTCGGAGAAGACTGAACACTTCAAGAGTCAAGGATGGGATGCTCTCAAGGACAATCCGGCGTATGAGACGCTACTAAAGTATGCGGATACGGTTTTCCGTACGGAACTTCCGAATGAGACACCGCCAGTACGAGAAGGTATTGAGCATGAGATTTTGCTCAAACCTGGTACTACGCCTATTTCGGTCAAACAATGGCGCCAAAGTCCTGATCAGAGAAAAACGATACAGGAATGGACCAAAGAGATGGTTCAAGCTGGCATCATTCGACCGAGTACGTCAGCCTTTTGTGCACCGACTTTCTGTGTGAAAAAACCAGTTGGTTGGCGAATTGTGCACGACTATCGTCAGCTGAATTTAGCTACGGTTTTACCGGCCATTCCGATGCCTCGCAAAGAAGACACATTTGATGCGATTGCCGGCAGCTATTGGTACTCGTGCATGGATTTACTCTGGGGTTATTACCAAGTCAAGTTACGAGAAGCAGATATACCCTTCACTGCTTTTTCGACTCCAGACGGTCTTTTTGAATATCTCGTCACACCCATGGGACTCAGTGGCAGCCCAGGGACCTTTAACAGGTTATTACAAAAGGTTTTCAGGGACTTACGTGATGTGATGCGGATTTACTTCTACGACATTTACGTGTACACCAAGAGTGAAGATGTCGAGCATATTGCCGCGCTGGACAGAGTATTGAAGCGATGTGAAGAACAGAAACTTTACATCAAACTGTCCAAATGCCAATTTTGCGTGGATGAGATTCCATGTTTAGGCGACTTCGTCGGACGCAACGGCGTTCGAATGGACCCAGACAAGGTGAAGATTATCGCAGATTGGCCAGTTCCCAAGACCAAGAAGCAAATGGAAAGCTTTCTTGGGACAACTGTTTACGTTTCGAGATTCTGCAAGGATTTTGCGCAATTCGCAGGTCCTTTGCATGAATGTATCAAAGGAAAACGTTCTCGAGATGCTATCGAACTCGATGAGAACCAACTACGGTGCTTTGATGAGTTAAAGAAACGCTTGTCATCACCTCCGGTTCTCCGTCTTCCTGATGTCACCAAGCCCTTCGGCATTCGAATGGACGCCTCAATTTTTGCAATTGGGGGGTCTTATTTCAAAAGGAGGGAGAGTTGGAACATCCAGTTGCCTTTATGGGCCGGAAAATGAAACCTGCAGAGCTGAATTACCCAGTGCGCGAACAAGAACTACTCGCAATCATGCATGCGCTGAAGACATGGCGTGTATATCTACTGGACAAGCCTTTCCTTGTTGAAACAGATCATAAGAGCATCGAGATGATTCTTACGCAGAAGACAGCGAATCGACGCATTGCGCGGTGGTTCAATGAACTCGCGGAGTTTCGACCCATGTTCAAGTGGATCCCAGGAGAAACGAATGTAGTCGCAGACGCACTATCAAGAAACCCTGAGTTCGAGCATAAGGCTGCGCAAGTAAGCCTTCAGGAACTTCTTGATACGGCCCAAAACCGTGAAATCGTGGCAACCATGGTAGCAAACAATATGACCGTGGCACAGTCCGCAAAGAAGATGTATGCGTGGAACAAGGACTTACAGCGGATTATTAAGACGCTTAAGCTTGGAGACAACGTTCCGCATTACTCGCTCAATGATGGTGTTTTATACTATCAGACTGGTGAAGATGAAAGTCCGCGATTGTATATCCCAGATGACGAAGATCTGAGAAACCGTGTCATTTGCGAGAACCATGATACAGTAACGGCAGGCCATCCCGGATCTTACAAGACCTACGTCGCAGTACGAGAGAAGTACTATTGGCCGAGAATGATGAAGTATATCCAGCGTTATTGCAACACTTGTGAAATGTGTCAGCGCAACAAGGCGAGACAAGTGAAACCGCCGGGATTACTTCAACCGCTGGATGTACCAAGAGGTAGATGGGTCGACATTTCGATGGATTTCGTTGTGTCCTTACCTTACAGCAAGGATGGTTATAACGCCATCATGGTCATCGTGGATCGATTGACCAAGCGTGCTAAGTTCATTGCAACGCAGACGACGGACAGCGCAGAAGATACTGCGAATGTTTTCATGAAGAATTATGTAAAAGATCATGGTCTTCCGAAGACGATTGTGTCCGATCGTGACTCCAAATTTACGTCCAAGTTTTGGCAGGCTGTCATATCTGCTATGGGAACGCAGCATAACCTGTCATCAGCGTTTAGACCACAGACGGATGGACAAACGGAACGTACCAACCGTTTTATCGGAGATTATCTTCGAGGAGTCGTTAACCCAGCCCAGAGCGATTGGGATGAGTTTATTCATATGGCAGAGTTTGCCTACAATCGACGTGTGCATGCTACGATTGGTATGTCACCGTTTGAAGCGGATCTTGGGTATATTCCATACATGCCCGACGATGTAGTGTAGATCCGGAATTCAAGAAGTTGGAGAAAGCAGCAAGAGAGTTTTTACTCCGACAAGAAGCCTTCCTCAAGGTCGCGCAAGACCGTATGAGTGAAGCCCAAGAGCGCATGAAGTATTATTACGACAGAAACAGACTTGTCCAAGACTTCAAAACTGGCGACATGGTGTTACTAGACGGAAAGAATTTGGATATCCGTCATAAGGGGTACGCACAATCGAAGAAGTTAGCTCCGAGGTTCATTGGGCCATTTCCTGTCCAGAAGAAGGTATCTCGTGACTCGTATGAGTTGGGATTATCGAAGAACCTGAAGTTGCATCCAGTTTTTCATACGTCACTGTTGAAACCGTACCGCAAAGATCCAAAGCGCCGACAGAAGGTGAACAAGGTTGTGCTAGCCGATGGAACGGAAGGACAACTGGTTGAAGCGATAATTAACCACCGCAAGCGCAAAGGAAAGATGCAGTACCAGATTTGGTGGCTCGGTGAAACGAAGAAGGACGCAACATCGGAACCGGTTGAGAACCTGAAACAGATCCCAGGACTCATCGACCTCTATTGGAAATCCAAGAAAGGAGACAAGCCTTTTTAGGAGGTGGTGCTTTCTCGAAAGGAGGTCATGTGACGTAGTGGTCAATACAGCCACTACGCCAAATTTTAAGATCAGCTGGCCAGATTATTCTGGCTCAGCGTAATCTTGAATTTTCACATTTTTCATATGTCTACGAGTCTATTGGCTATATGTGGTGGCAGTTGCCACTTCAACAGTTCTTATACGTCTTTTCATTGGATGTAAATCCTCAGGATTAGCAACATTCCAGTTACCATCCGGATATTTTGATTATGGGACGCTATGGGAAAATTCTGGCTCAGCCACGCCGAGGCGTCGCAGGATTTCATTGGCAGAAAAAGATAACAGCAGGATTTGAGAAAGATAGTTTTAGGATAGGACCTGGATACTTGGGTGCAGGTCTAGTCACCCAGGATCGTTGGTTGCGAGACAACTACTAGCTAGCGCCAACAAAACTAACTCAATCAATCACTTCTCAATTTTCCTCTTCTGTACAAGTCAACTCCTCCAGCAAAACCACGACTACAGCGCCGCCGCTGCCTACTCGACTCCGCCTCCGACTCGCCACCGCCTCCGACCTCAACTCTTCGTCAAGACCGCCAACGACTGCTTCCTCCGTTTGGCTGGTCTGAGATCGTCACACGTTACCACTAGATGTTCGGGTTGAGACTGATACTTCTCACATATGCACAACTCACGTAAGGGAGACCAGGTCACAACTCTCAGCGGTGTCATCGTCTCTTCCCATGCCTGATCCCTGATCATGTGTTGCAAATAGGGGTGGTCTCTTGTCCAGAACAAGCGACCTTGTAGAATAAGCCCCAGATTTACGGTGGCACAAGGTGACAGGAGGAAGCGTGATTGGATAGTTTGAAGGTCTTCGATAGGCGAAAGCCGGGAAGATAGAAGCAAGGTAAATTCGTTTGTCTCTTTTGTGAGTGGTATTTTCTTGAAGTGAGACCTCTTGCCTGTTGTCGACGAAGACTCTTCGCTGAGGATCTTGTTTCCGTTGCGAAACGGACTAACTCCGCCGCATCATGGAAGCTACTTAAACGCACACTTGGTTGCGCTTCAACAACAGTGTGGGCGTCAATCAGAGCTGGTTCTCAACAGGCACTGCTGTTTTAGGCGTGCTATCAACTCGGCAGCCACTACATCGTTTTCATCAAATAGATGAGTATAGCATTTGCTGTATCCTCTTGCAATTGGGCCAGTTGACAAACCATACTCCCTCCCCGAAAGTTCGTGGCGACCCTAAAAATCAGCATACCAGCTCCATGCAGACACAATATTAACATTGTACTCTACAGCTAAATCTAAAACCTCTTATCTTAACATTATATGTGAAATTGGTACGCCCTCTTTTCGTAGTTCGTTCACCCAAACCACCAACTTGTCCTCTGCCTCAGCAGGGAGCCGTGTGCACACTCCTTTCGGTCGTACCTTCTTCTTATTGGTGTCTTTCTTTTTATTACCTTGCTCTTCAAGAGTAGTTTTCTAAGCCACGACTCCACTAACTGTTGACGTGAGGTGTAGGCTGCAAGTCATAGATCAGAAAAAAATCGCGTAAAACGCTAGGCACATCTAGAGGGTCTCCACCGACTTCAAATATATCTAGCTTCAGTCTTGGAGTGAATGACGACCGCTGTTTCCCTTGCACTGCAGGCATTACTAAATGCTAAATGAAGGCGTACGCATCAAAATAACGTACGCTGATTGGCTGACCGTCATTACGCCGGGACCACTATAAGCCGAGTATCGCTTCATTGAAATTCTGCTAACCCAGCTTCGGTAGGAACACTGAAAAGAAAATGGTCACTGGCTGCGACTCACTGCAAGTGATAAAGACTGATTTTTTGTACAGAATCGTCATATACTCTTTATCTGCATTTCCCTTTGCGTTATTAATAATATGAATTCCAATGCACAGAGTATAACCGTTAGTCCTGAATGCTACATGAATTCCATGGAGGTAACTATCTAACCAGGCTACAGCGGTAAAATCACTGATGCTTGTTCCGACTGAGCTACTCAATTGAGCAACGCGGCTAGCGCAAATCCAACACTTGTATTAAGTACACTGACCATATATATATAATAACTCGGTTGTTGCCTCTACATGAACGTTCTCCTGTGATGTACACTTGGTAAGTAGCAACATGGTTGAGAGAAAAAGTCTCTCCACATGTTAACCGTTGGGTTCCTAACAGTGTTCTAGTCCCGCTAAAAAGCGAACTTAGGTCTTTACCAACTTCCTCACAATTATTGTCGCCCGAAAGTTGCTCTTGATCGGTTGGGTCAACATTCACCTCCTTCGCATAATATTTAAGCAATTATAAAGTATTAAATCAATCTTTTCTAAACATTTGTTAATTGGTCAAGTGAAGGAAATTATAAATTTGTTTTCATAATACAATTATACAGGAAATTCGATGATCCACCAAGATTCTGGATATTTGTATCCAGAGAATGTCTTGGGACTTTTCACTGTCTTCACACACGTGTAAGGAGTTAGAACAAGGATCTGAATCATCTCGAGGTAGGACGGAATAAGGGACTAACAGGCTGAAGTTTCTGATGAATTTTGAGGTTTTCGTTGTGCAGTGTGTCATCTCTCAGCCAAGTCGACAAATGGCAGGAAACTTGCTTGAAATCTGTGCACCGTTCGGTGCTGGGAGTCGCATTCAAAGCTGCAAGTCGCTATTTGACTTCGCGTTCGAGATGGTCTCGTTATGTTGTTGTGGAGTGAGAGAATTGGTAAAGTGGACAGATTTGTCAGCTTGACAGTGGCCTTCAAGCATCAACACACAATGATAACCATCTTTCCACGCTAGTAAGCGGCAAGATCGTGTTTCCCAATGGAATTCATGATTCCTGAAGTTCCAAGGCTCAAGCAGTGGAAAAAACTCGGCTGCTATCACAGCACTTTTTCATATAAATTCTAACATAAAGCAATGTACTAACCCGTTTAAAAGGAAACTAGATATTTGATTTCGTCGACTCGGCTGGGGGAAGGTTGATCTGACGTCTATTTCTTGTTAACTGATAGATCCAGATGAAATCAATAGATTCTTACATCTTCAAGCTACTGTTTAAAAGCCAGATTAGCAGAAGTTGATAGCTATCGATTCTATATGTGGTGGCGGGCCACTGGTGGCCAGCCATGCCTGACCTTGAAGTTGATCAGCTTGGTCCACCAGAAGATCCTGCAGTAATCAGGGGCTGTACCTCGGATGACCCCCATGTGTCTGACGGCTCCCAGTCGTCAACAATGGGTTTACATGTTCTCCAGTCTTTGCTGTCCGTGCCTGACCTGGAATGTATTTGGGACTTTGTATGCACTACATGTTATCTGTTCTACGATCGTCACTAGGACGATCCGTCTCTCACTTCAGTCAGTGACAGAGGGACGCCTCTGGACACGATGGATTGACGAGACTGAGCGGAAGGATGGTTAGCCCCATACCCGGAGCTCACTATTCATTTTACCGTCTAGGAATCAATACACTAGGCTACAAGTTCCAAGCCCTGCACTATCGTCTTCAACATCACAACCCGGGAAACACTACACTATAATCAGCAACCACTACCACCTCCATCCTGCAACAGAACCTCGATTCATCAACGATGTGACCCCTTCCCCATTTCCAGATAAAAGATGAGTGTGACAGGTTTGGGCGACGGGGATTCGCTTCACAGGTATGAAACGACTACGACCAGGTCCAAGAAACGGAGACTATCAGGACCAGGAAGTTATTTCAATCAAGAGGAGTGGACCCCTATGTCGTAGGACTTAATAGAGCGGTCAACCGACGTTCTACAGAGTCGAAGACCGTCGGCTGACTCGACCACGTCCTGGAAGTGAGTCTTGTAGTGCTTGAAGAACTCGATGCTCTCCTACATCTTCCTCCAGAACTTTGAACGGCATCAATCTTGAGCGCATTGAAGATATCGAGAATGCCAGCTGCAGTTTGGAGCGTGTTGAAGAAGTTGAAGTCCAGATGCCTCATGAACTGGTCCTGATAGTCTTGGTTTCTTGGACCTGGTCGTAGTCGTTTCATACCTGTGAAGCGAATCCCCGTCGCCCAAACCTGTCACACTCATCTTTTATCTGGAAATGGGGAAGGGGTCACATCGTTGATGAATCGAGGTTCTGTTGCAGGATGGAGGTGGTAGTGGTTGCTGATTATAGTGTAGTGTTTCCCGGGTTGTGATGTTGAAGACGATAGTGCAGGGCTTGGAACTTGTAGCCTAGTGTATTGATTCCTAGACGGTAAAATGAATAGTGAGCTCCGGGTATGGGGCTAACCATCCTTCCGCTCAGTCTCGTCAATCCATCGTGTCCAGAGGCGTCCCTCTGTCACTGACTGAAGTGAGAGACGGATCGTCCTAGTGACGATCGTAGAACAGATAACATGTAGTGCATACAAAGTCCCAAATACATTCCAGGTCAGGCACGGACAGCAAAGACTGGAGAACATGTAAACCCATTGTTGACGACTGGGAGCCGTCAGACACATGGGGGTCATCCGAGGTACAGCCCCTGATTACTGCAGGATCTTCTGGTGGACCAAGCTGATCAACTTCAAGGTCAGGCATGGCTGGCCACCAGTGGCCCGCCACCACATATAGAATCGATAGCTATCAACTTCTGCTAATCTGGCTTTTAAACAGTAGCTTGAAGATGTAAGAATCTATTGATTTCATCTGGATCTATCAGTTAACAAGAAATAGACGTCAGATCAACCTTCCCCCAGCCGAGTCGACGAAATCAAATATCTAGTTTCCTTTTAAACGGGTTAGTACATTGCTTTATGTTAGAATTTATATGAAAAAGTGCTGTGATAGCAGCCGAGTTTTTTCCACTGCTTGAGCCTTGGAACTTCAGGAATCATGAATTCCATTGGGAAACACGATCTTGCCGCTTACTAGCGTGGAAAGATGGTTATCATTGTGTGTTGATGCTTGAAGGCCACTGTCAAGCTGACAAATCTGTCCACTTTACCAATTCTCTCACTCCACAACAACATAACGAGACCATCTCGAACGCGAAGTCAAATAGCGACTTGCAGCTTTGAATGCGACTCCCAGCACCGAACGGTGCACAGATTTCAAGCAAGTTTCCTGCCATTTGTCGACTTGGCTGAGAGATGACACACTGCACAACGAAAACCTCAAAATTCATCAGAAACTTCAGCCTGTTAGTCCTTTATTCCGTCCTACCTCGAGATGATTCAGTTCCTTGTTCTAACACCTCGAACGTGTAATGGCAAACCCACGAGTAAATGAACAAGGATGGCGCGTGTACTTCCCTACAGTGAGCCTTCGTTTTATTTCCACCCGTTCATTAGAGAAGAGTTTGCCTCAATGTACGAGATTTGCTCGACGAGTTTCACCATAAGTGACAATTATTTGTGCTCCGAATTCAGTATGAGCTGATTCACTTCTTGAACAGACATGAAAGCACGGATATTGGATTGTGCATGGGTAACTACCGTATTGTCTTTAATCCCGCCAAATTGGAATGAGAAAGCTTTATCAAGTCACGTTCTGCAGGAGTTCGAGTTAGACGAGTAACTGTACATCTTCGAGAGGAATGCATTTGCGCCATTCGACCATGATTCATCACAGACACAGCATAAACTGAGAAGGAAAGCGATGCTACGTTGATTCCAGACTCAAAAGCCAACAAAGTCGAGAAGCTGAATATTTTGTTCAAGTCCTTTGAATCAATGTAGGTGCTGGATATATGATGCTTACGCAGCTGGACCACTCCACTCTGGGAGTTATCTACGACAACTTCACGGGCTGCAAGAACGATACACATGCAACATTTATTGATGGAGTGGAGTCACGCGGCAATTCGATGGGAACAGTTAGTCGCACCTTCAAGACTTCTTGCCATGTAACATGACAAACGAGCTAGTGCAAATGACAGTCTTCGACTAAAGAGTTCTTGAGATCAACATCCTCCTTCAATCAGGTTTGATGCCATCATACCCTGTGACCAGCGGCATGCGAATTGTGCCCAGCGGATGAAATGCTGTCGAGCATGTAACTCGTTTTCACAATGAGCCCAAGCATAGCATTCGACATCGATTGTCGTTTCATCCACTTCTTTGAACTTCATGAATGCTCCGCCCTCGTCGATCCATTTCACGTCCGATTGAGGTTCTTCAGCAGCTCGACTTCGCTCATTTTCCACCGAGTCGGCAAGGACAATAAAGAAAGTGAGTGAACGCTTTCCATCAACTTCCTGCTTGAGCTGACGGCGACCGAACTGAAAGTAGCGCCAGTGAATGGGACCCGGAATGTTGCAGACCATAACATGAGAATCAATCGCAAACGATTGCAGCACTTGGATACTGACATTAGCTCGTTCAGTCTCACTCCAGCCTGGTGGAGCGACCAGAAGTGGCCACTCATTGAGCTTTGACGGTGAAATAGCAACATCAGCTTCATCAAACGAGCAACGCACGCGTGTGGACAGTCGAACATGTCCGATCAATGCGTTATCTGTTGGTCTGCGTGTTAGTGGAGTGTAATGCACAGTCCAACCGAGGATACGTCCAGCGACTGGAGCGGACGAACGACTGGGATCAAACTTGTCATACGCAGCATCAAACTCTGCTTTCGAGAAGGGGTGGAAGTGGAAAGAAGGTTCTCCATTCTGGAACTTGACTCGCCATCCGTCTTCATGTCGAGTTGAACTGGGAACCCACGGCGACATTTTACTCGCAGCATAGACGCTCGGTGAGTGGGAACTATCTTCTGTCGCAACAGGGAAAATATCACAAGCACCGTCGTGTACGGTGGACTGAAAGCGTTCACACTCCTGAATCTTGCTACTCAACTCAATATTCTCCGTCCGTAGAGTATCACTCTCTAAAGCGAGACGATGAACCGAGTTACAGAGTTCCGATGATGATTCTTGAGATTTCAGAGAATTCTCGTTCAAAGCTGCGAGGCACTTTTTCATTTGGACTTCAAGATGTTGTCGTTCACTTTGCATTTGGAGGAACTCATTCTTCTTGAGGGCCCGTAAACGTGCCATGCTTTCGCAGCGGTGTTGTCGTCTCATGTCCGCCTTAGCTTGCTTGGTCCATGCTTTCGTCGTCGAGTCTGCCCAGTTGTGGAGCTGGACCCACTTCTTTTCATCGACCTGCGGAGCCACGCGAGTATTACTGACCGCAGCTTTGGAAGAAGTCATAATAACTTGGAGGTGAGGAAGTCTCAATTAAAAAGTGACGATTTGTCAGCCTGACGGCTTGCTACTCTCTCCAGGACTACAAGACTGTCCAGACCCCATCCCTTCATTTGCGCAGCTGTTCACACCAAGTGGAATCATCGAATTATTGCGTTACTTGTAGTTTGTTGTAGCGCGAACACGCCTTTAAACTTTACCAGTTACGACTATGACAAAGTGAGTAGCTTTATCGATGTCTACAAGACATGCAGCCAGAGTGGTTATGCATGTTCCAACATAGTCTACAGGTACTATGTATTTGCGAATTTTTGGGCGATGTGGCATAAGCAGTCGGAGCTCACCTCACCAGTGGCATAAGAGCCGTATGTCACAGACTTCTCTATGTCACCGATTCATAAGCAAAATCCACTCGGTACCGTCCTTTGTCGTAGAGTTGAAGTATGCACTTTTGTTTTGGGGGTTGAGTCTGTTGAGTAGACTTTTTGTGGTGAGCTGACATCACTTCTGACAAAGGCTGCAACGAATTTTATGCGTGATAGTATCACATACTGTGATTCACAACTTGGAGGTGACTCGAGTCAAATTCATGATAGATAGTACATATCCACCAAGTTTTATTTTATGCTTTCATTTAAAATCATGAAATTGAAGTGTTGTTTTGGCGGATTTCTAAGAGCTGATCGTCGTTGTCGAAATTCCACCATGTTACTACGATGTTTTGTAAGCCTCATTTCCCGTTTTTATACCTTATTTTCTTGCTGCTGTAGAAACGACCGTTCCTGCTGACTTACAGCGTATCTTGAATGTCTTCCTCATCTCCTTTTGAACTGCGGTCTGTAGTGGTCAACATTGGATGCAGCATAGCTAAGCGGGGTAATTTAGATAATGAATAAAACCGTGATTCCAATGATTTTGGAAATGAGAACCCTTTGAACAAAAGATTATAGTACTATCAGGTTCAACGAGATATTCTCTCGAATTCACAGTCTTGAGCTTCTTCAGCATACTACTTTACTTTGTGATTCGAGAAATCTTGATGGGATTATTGTTTGCGTCCTGCGTAAAACATATTGAGCCCACTGGATGAAGAGGTTTTGCGCGTGTTGTTCGTCCTGGCAACTCGCCCAGTGGTCATATATAAGATCAACTGCATCGTCCACCTCCGTTAGCGTCATAAAAGTTCCTCCTTCTTGCACCCAATGTACGTCATTATGTTGATCTTCTGCAATGCGACTGCGTTGATTCGCCTCCGAATTGGCAATAGTCATGACGAAGGAGACGGAGCGCTTTCCATTTGTCATAGTTCGGGTCAGATGACGGAGGAAGTAGAGATATCGGTAGTGAACTGGACCAGGAATGTTGCATACCATCACGTACGCGTCCTTTTCGAATTCTTGTAAAACGTCGACATTTACATCATTACGTTGATTAGCATTCCAATGTGGAGGTGTGCAGATTATTGGTAAAGTCGTGAGTTCTGTGTTGTGTATCGCAGGGATCATGCTGTCCAGGGAAGAGTTAAATCGAGTTGTAAACCTTGAGTGGGTGACCAGCGACCTATCTGGTCGTCGCGTTAATGGAGCACAATGCATATTCAAGCCGAACAGCTTTCCCACGGATTTAATAAACGGAGGTTCCACTCCAAAAGTCTCGTCACACGTGGTGATCGCTCGGTTAAAGTCTGCTTCCGTAAACGGATGGAAGTAGAACGAAGAAGCACCATTTGGAAAGTAAACTCGCCACCCTGGAACCTGAGACTGTGAGGTCCATCGTACTCTCTTGCTTGCTTCATACACCACGATTTTACGTGGGTCTAGTTCATTGGAGTGGGTAACTTCTAGCAATTCTTGGTGTGTGATTGACTGGAGACGTTGATACCACTGCAGTTTCTCGTACAATTCGACGTTTTCAGTTCGAAGGGCATCTCCCTCTAGTGCGAGGCGATGGATCGCTCCATATAGTTCATTAGCGTCATGGACTGATGCCGTGCGATTCCAGGTAGCAAGTTGTCGCTTGAGTTGGAGCTCCAGTCGTTGCCGCTGACTTCGCATGACCTCCATCTCTTCCTTTTTGTGAGCTCGTAGACGCACCATTCCATCGGAACGCTTCTGCCGTCGGTAGTCTTCTTTGACTTGACGTGACCACGCAGTCGTTGTAGCGTCAGCCCATGCTTGAAGGTGAATCCAAACGCCTTCATCCTTCGCCACTGCAGACTCGTTATCTTCCGTTCCAGTCATGCGTTGTGTGTGATGTGATCTCTGCTCACTACAAAGTTGAGTGACATGCGGCAGTTGATGCCCTATCGCGTGACTGATCCCATCTGTTGACAGTACCAACCACAACGCCACAACAATCTAGATTATTCAGGCTGTTTGTGCCACCTGATGTCTGGAGTACAAGAGCAGTGATGGTTTCTTTCCTGATTCAGCTTGTTCCTATACGGAGAAAATTTGTGGATAAGTTTATTGTGGAATAGCAGTGCGATACATGTGTTCAGCAAAACAAGGGAGACTGCCAGGGAATTATGAGGGAGTGTGCTGTGTCTTCACTTCATCTTCGTACCCTGCAAGTACAGTTTGTGTTGTTTGATCTTACGAGTCTTTGCTGTACTAATAGATGGACTTTAAAGATTGGCACGTCAAGAACTTTTCTCTTCTATCAAAGTGAGTTAAATGAGCAAGAGTGAGTAAAGGACTGAGCCGTCGTGGTCTGAAACACTTTTAAGACTATTCACTGAACATTGAGCTACATCGTCAACACCAATAAGCCTTTTGACATAACAGTACAGTAGGCTAGTTAGTCTTCCCAGTGGTCTTTACGACAGTTAGAATTGTTAACCTCACCAAAGCTTGGATCTTTCTTATACAGACTCACTTATCCCCCTCAACAACATGTATTGCCGTGATTCTCTGGGGCAAGTCAAGCACTTGTGCTCTACATTCTCACAACCTCGCCCACCAATCACATAGTACGTCACCATTGAATCTAAAACCCACCCTAACATGGTGCTTCAGGTACGCGAGTGCGCTCTATTAATCTCTACCACTAATTACAATCCAAAAATACTGAGGGTTTACCGTATGGTTCCTCTTTTAACTGCCGCTTGTGTCATATCAACATCAATATCGAGCTCTAAACATTGCTTCACACGCTGCGTCGTTGATCACAGCTTCACGTCGGTGGGTTACCAAGCGGTGTTGATTCAATTCCAGCTTCGATATGGCTGCCTTGTCCAGCAAGCAATGAACCTCGTACCTCCATTCATTGCGTGATATCTGGATAATAACTGTGTATTTTCACGGCAGAATAGATGAAAATAGTTTTTCCGGAGCAGCAGGAGGAGTTTCCCACGAAACCAACGCAGATCAGGATGTAGAGCAGCGTTAGTTTCGAATTTGCTCTTTAGAGCACACGCATTAACCCTCCACGCCACACCCTGGCAACGGAGGCGCTGCAATGAATTAATCAATTGGTGCCCTTGCGGCACGCCCCCAACAACGATAATAGCGATGGAAAAATAACCTAGTAATATAATCTACATGTATCGAGCAGTATCCTTGATGGCGATATGCCGGAGTCCCCGCCTGGACCTCCGAGACATCCATGTGTTATGCTTACGCAGTCGTTGTCGTGGGAATACATCGGTAATCATTGCCCTAGGGATCACCTGAAGCACAGATACACTTTAATAACACTCCAACTTTTACGTTATCCCACACGCCTCACCACACTGATGTCGTCCGCGGTGCAAGAAGCACCGATCGATAACTCCCCATGTTCTCATCAATGGACAATGAGCCCTGAGGACGTTAGCACACTGACCACGAAGTTTGGTGCTGAGCCAACACGAGCAGAAATCAGAAAATGGCCGCAAGAACTCAAAGACCGTCGCAAGACGGAGTTACACTGTAAGCGGATGGCGCGTTTTCGGAATAAAAGAGCAGCTGAGAAGAAGACCACGCAGAGAGAGTATCTGCATCTCGAACAAAAGCTTCAACAACGTATCGCCATGTTGCTCCGTTCTGGAGTCTGTGAAGGGTCAAGTCCTGGCGAAAAAGTCCAACGTGAACTACAACGACTCGTCTTGGAGCGTGAAATGTTACGTGAAGAAAACAACGCTATTCGACTGCAACTTGTGCAGTATCAGAAATTCGCGTTAACAATTCAAAGCGTAAACGACATTCTCATGAACCCACGTTGTGGAGAGAACCCACACACTAAAGACCCCGTCCAAGCCAACGGTGCCACAGTTCGCCGCATTGAATCAACGTGGCGAACAGTTTGCGAACAAACAGGCAAACGCGTATATTTGCCCAAGGGAAAACCGACATTTTTCTTCCATCCGTTTTCACGACAAGAGTTCGATGCAGTACTTCGTCGGCACGACAAAAACTCGGGCTGTGATTTAGCAAACTTAACGTGGAATGGGAACTATCTCGGATGGAATGTATATCACGGAGCAGTTACCCCTGGGAATAAATGGCTGCTCGATCAAATCCGATGCGTCAAACGCATGAATTGGTCGCTCGACAACATTGTGGACAGAATGTCCAGCGAAGATGGTACCAGTAAATGGCCAATCATGCCAACAGCGAGAGATATAGGCGCCGCAGCTGAAATCGACATTCAGACGCTGCAACGTTTCGACGAAAACGCTTACGTGCTTGTGCGTAGCTATTCGGGAAACGTCAACTACCGATACATGTGCCTGGTGCAGCGATCACAACGAAGCATTATCAGAGGCAAACGGGTCCAAAAGTTTTATTACGTCCTCGGAGACACTGACGCTAACGCCCGTAGCCGTAACACTGAATCCACGCCTCAAGATGATGTTCAGTGGATCATAGAAGAGGGAGGTTACTCTCTTACCCTTCAGGAGGTTGATGACACGACAACGAATGTTGTTTTTGACAGTTTGGGCTGCTTTTATAGTGAAGAACAATCTTTAAGCCACTTCATCCTGTTCGGCCACATTGTTACTCGATGGGAGCAGCTGGTCAAGTCGTTGAACCTGCTCAAGTGTTGAGAGAAGACAAGTGTTCAGTCTA
This sequence comes from Phytophthora palmivora, assembly GCA_008079305.1. NCBI lineage: Eukaryota > Oomycota > Peronosporomycetes > Peronosporales > Peronosporaceae > Phytophthora > Phytophthora palmivora. Next base: position 115,728 of record VOQZ01001967.1, read on the forward strand.
TTCAATTGGATACCGACGTATGGAGGCATAAATACAAGCATATCCGTACTTCTCTGGTCCACCCTACTATGGCCATTACGATATTGTTGGCATAACAGACAAAGTGGATAAAGTTAGAAAGCACCCAGCATACCATTCGATAGCTCACGATACAGTGCATGTTCCTTTCGTGCTAGCTGGTCCAAACACGACCTTTTTTGGAATGATAATCGAGCTTTTCCCGGAGAGCTGTGAGGTCATGCCAGAAAAAATGTAGTGATTCTATCAATTTTTAGCGATAATTCACCGCGCTTTTACACGAGCTCTAGGACTAGATTGGCTACATCGCTGCACACAGGACTAGACTACATGTATAAAAGCCACTGAAGGCCTCCAAATTGATCGAATATAAATGAGGTTTTACTGTCCGATATAGATATATCGCAGCAGCAGACAAAGAGGGGAAGGGCAAAATTTGTAACGTGGTTACATGAAGGGGTACCCTAAGAAAGGTACCGCCTTTAGAAGTTGATATACTTCTGTGGGTATTTGTTTTAATACTCTGTTGGAGTGGTGTGGGCCACACTGTGGTGTGGACCACACTACTGCCACGTAGGTCTGGTGGCTGAGGGCCAACCAATAGTAATTAACCTACCTTTTATTTGCATAATTAGGATAAAGTATAGTTAATTAGGAGTTTGTATTACAGGCCAAATGAACCTAATTAACTATAAATAAATCAGTCTAAAATCTACTCTAAACTGGCTATTAAGTCCCCTCAGACCAGGGACTAGTGAACTGCCGTTCACTTAGAGTTTGTATACTCTTAATAGCACGCTTCCTCTAAGCAAGGTGCTCGTGTGACCCCGTCACACTTGGTAGCACTTGTAGTCAATCCACGCCTACGCGAGTAGATTGGCTACCTGAATCCTCTGTGGCTCCTACAAGGTAAGCCAGGATAGATAGAGGGGAGTTCCCTCATTTGACCGACTCTCAGTTTGAGTCGGTCCGGAAGATGGTGGGCATCTTTGGAGGAGATGCCCTCCGAAGCTTGGCGGCTGCTACGCCGGCCGAGCAGGTCGAACGCATCGAGGCGTTCGACACGTACGAGAGAGGGCTTATCGCCCACGTACAGGGGCTGCAGACCCCCGTCGCTGAGGTGAAGCCAGCCCAACCTAAGCCGTTGAGGCTTAAGGTTAAACCTTATGAGGGAAAGGAGGGAGAGAACCTCCACGTCTGGGTCAGAGAGGTAGAGCTCGCGATGGACGCGGCTCTAATCTCAACCGAGCGACTTCGGGTCGCTTTCGCCCTATCCAACCTGGGAGGTCGGGCGAAGACCTGGGCGTACACGCGCGAAGCGACAACGCCGCGTTGTTTCACAACCTGGGCTCAGCTGTGTCAACAGCTTAGAGCCGCCTTCCTTCCGGCGAACTACGAGTATCGCCAGCGCTCGCGCTTCCTTGCCTGTAAACAAGGGATGCGTGAGCTGCACGAATACATCCAGGAGATGCGAGTACTCAATGAATCTCTGGTGGGGAACCCCCTACCTGAACACATCAAGGTGACAGTGTTCATGGATGGCCTGAAGGTGGGCCCATCCCGCACACAGTTGTTCCGCGTGCATGCGAACACAATGGAGGAGGCGATCCAGATCGCCCTCCAAGAGGAGTACAGCCACCGACAGGCTCGTACTCCTACGTCGGTGTGACAAGGCCACAATGCGTCATCAGGCGCAGTGAAAGGGGCTCCAGCAGCTGGAGCTAGCACCGGGCCGGTACCCAAGGAACTGGGTACGGCCGTACAGAGCACCATCCGTTGCTACGGATGTGGGAAGCTCGGGCACATGCAACGTGCCTGCCCTGCGGGAGGGCAAAGGAAGTTCCCTTCCAAACCTAGGGGCTCGAGGGGCCCGTGGCAGAAGCCGCGACCGAAGAGCCAGGGGAACTGGGGTCACCAGTAGGGGCGGGGTGCCCTACTGGGGAAGATCTAAGTCCCCATGGTAGGAGTGCGGACGGCGCACGCCATGGTGGCTTAGCCCCTGAGAGCCTGGGTGCTCTCGAGACGAGAAAGAGCAGCGGCAGACTGCTCGTGGTACACGCGAGTGTACGGGGATATGGAGATCCCTTTAGAGTCCTGGTTGACTCTGGGGCGTCGACGAACTTTGCTCGACGTCAGACGGTCGCGCGGAATGGCGACAAGTATGCCGATGCTTTGAGAGAAAGCAAAGGCAGGGGCCAGGTCTCGGTGAGACTGGCCAATGGTACGGTGGTTAACGTACCTGGGGTCCGTATGGACCTGGCTGTAAAGTTTGAGGACTTTGACAGCACGGAGTCGTTCCTTGTCCTAGACATGAACAAGTACGACTTGATTCAGGGCATGCCGTGGATTGAAAAGCACGAGCCCTGGATCGATTGGCGCGGCAAAGTGACATGATGCTATTTCCGATTTTCGAGCGACAGGTGGATATTACGTTATGATGTGATTGGTTATAATATGGGCTATGAGAAAGGGGAGCTTGGGACACGGCTGCACCCGTGCGACATCTGTGGAAGATTTTAGACGAACCTTCGCCTGACTGTAAAGGGGCCCAATGGACCAGAAGTGTACTTTAGAGTGTGCACAACTCTGAAGATCAAATGCACTCTGTCTGGTCACCGGACTTTCCCCGACGATGAGTGCCTAATTCCTGGCGGAAAGTCTCTCAGAAGAACGTATCTCTGAAGAGACCTCATCCCGTTACCGTCCAGCGCGACGATGATGGTTCAAGGATCTATACTACTTACCCGCAGAGACCAAGTATCGCGCGCCGGACGCCGCGCACCCGCGCAACCCTCAAGAACTTCGTGTATGTTGAAGCATTGGTGCTCCGTACTATGATATTCCGTTCAAGACTTTGGTATTCCACACTCTATGACCAAGACTCTGAAGACCAAATTGATTTCAGACTCTGAAAACCCGGATACCAGACTCGGAAGTCAACGAAGATTCAAGACCATACTGAAACCAAGTGAACCCACATTCAGGTCACGCAATCAAGTGATGACAGACCTGCACATCCCCAGTGATGACGTCTCTACCCATCAGCTCATCGGGATCTGCTACACCGACCATACTGAAACCAAGTTTAAGTCACGCAATCAAGTGATGACGGACCTGCACATCCCCCAAGATGACGTCTCTACCTGTCCACTCATCAAGATCGGCTATACTGACTGTATACTGAGACCAAGTCAAGATGCCTGATACATACAAGAACCAAGTGTACCTGAGATTTGAAGACTGAATGTATGAAGAACGCCAAGGACGACAAGAAGAAGAGAGTTACCAGAGATATATGAGAGTTATGAGAAAGATAAAACGATAAACAGAGTTCAATTTGCTTGCTACTGCACAAGTCCGCTTGAGAGGTATCCGAGCCACTGCGTCGAGGACGTACGCCGTGTGATCTCCACCAAATTAAGTCCCCTTAGGTGGAGATCAGGTAACGTAGAGACCTGAGAGGACCCGCCTATTCCATATCCTAGTTGGGTCGTTTGGTTTGTCTCTAGCGGTAGCCCATTCCATATTGCTCGTTTGGACAGGCTCTGGAAACTAGACAGTCGTTTTCAGGGTGCAAGGTAGACTGTTATATATAGCTGATTGTATTGGTTTATATTTCCCTCTATATTAGAGGGTGGTGCGCGAACGTGACAGGGATACCAGACAGACCAGGTGTCTGGTAACGAGTCCCTAGTTGACCTGGAGTATTAGCCCACCGTTCAAGGGCCCAGAAAGAATAAGAACGGCTGTATATTTGTATATTCCTGAACTCTGTATATTTGTTGGTTTATCTCTGAGAGTCAAGTATCTCGGTTCTGGATTTGTGATATTCAGACACCGATATCAGACTTTCTCTCTGGTACTAACCTCTTTTCCGACCACCAACTCTCTGGTAACCTACTTGGTTTCCGGAAACTCCGGCTCCCGAACGCTCCTGGAAGGACTTCCTGAATCCCGACACCAGACTCCAAGGAAACACAACTTCTCTTCACTTTAAAACTTTAGACTCCGGTGAGGGTCATATTCCCAAGACAACGAACCTACAGGGATACAACAAGGTAACACACGCCCACCTACGTTGTACGACTCTGAAATCCTTTCAGTAGTCATATAACCGGGTTCACTATACGCCACCTGCTCCGCGATCAAAGTTTCACCGACTTCGCGACAACTGGTGCGCGTGCCCGGATCTTGGTATCGTGATATCACCGGATTTGAGAGTGCAAGAAGAGAAAGTTTCCTGTCAAGCGTCTATATTCAAGATGGCTACACCAGGATCTACGAGAGGAGGACGCCGTGGTCGCGGTCGCGGTGCCCTGATACGTCAGTCCAAGCGTCTCCAAGGATTGCCGCCTGAGGAGCAACCAGACTTGGATGCTATCCAGAAGGCGGCTCGCGAGAAGAGGAAGGCTGCGCGAGAGAAGAAGGCAGCTGAGAGTGTGAACGTCCCAGAACCGGCGGTCGAAGACCAGCCTGCTGTGGAACCAGAAGCTAAGGAGGCACCCGCTGTCTCTGGTGAACAAAGTTCTGAGGAAGGCTCGTCAGAAGTCGAAGCTTCTGGTGACGAGGTGACCACTGCCCGCGAGGGTGGTGATGAGGCGTCTGAGGGAGGCGCCGATATGGTTGAGTCCCCGGAAGTGGTCGATCTGCGTTCAGAGTCGACGACCTCCGGACAGTCCGTGGAAGAGGTAAAGCCAGAACCCGGACTCGCTGAAGATCGTGTTCCGCAGTCTCCGAAGTCTGAAGGTGCACCAATGTCGGATGACACGCTGATCAAGTCCGAAGACTCTCTAAAGACACCGTCTGATGAGTCTGGGAGGGCTGATTCGCTTGATGGAGAACGAGCTGTAATGTTTGTGCGTCGTGAGCTCCGCCGCTGGAAAGATATGGATGCCGGTAGAGTCGTCCCGCCAAGCGTCGAGTACGTATGGCCAACGACGAAGCCCAGTGTAGCCGTCTTCCAGAAAGCCGCTGCAGCGACCGGCGACTACATCAAGTGGCGGTGCTCCTCTGTATTCCATGAAGACATGTGGATTTCGGAGTTTCACGTGAGACGTCATGGTTTTGGTCGGATTCAAGACCTTTCCTACGTTGAGATTCCAATGAGCACGCTGACGGCACCAGAGTGTGTGGCTGTTCTCCAGACGATGCTGTACGAGGCGGGTTTCGAATTCCAGAACTTGCTCCCGACGTGGTCCCAGACCCAGGCATCAGCTATCTTTGAGTCTCAGGTACGCAGTGTGGCGACCGAACTTCAGAGTCGTCTCACCATGGAACTGGTTGAGTGGGCCCCTGTGACTGCCAGGTTACAAGTTAACCGACTCTCAGAAGGCATGAAACAAGAAGACACAACAAGTCGAGAAGTAACCGATAGTGTATTACCTGACAAGGATGCTGACCTACAAGGACGACAGCTGATCATGCGCCTCCGGGTGACCGGACTCCGAGTGACGCATAGCTCCAATGGTTCCAGCAGTGATGAGCCGCCGCAGTCCAAGCGCTTACAGCAGAGACCGCCGCGCCCTCAAGTCTCGTCAACACCGTCAGCCTTGCCGACGCCGTCGCTGTCTTCATTGCCACAATACGAGAGTCGCTCTGACAGCACGCGACCAGAGTCGGCAACTCCCATGTCTGAAGATCGTAACAGCTCTCGATCTCGAATGACGGATGTGCCGGTTCCCAGTGTTATCGGGACCTCTGATGATCAGTCGTCTGGAGTTCAAACCTCGCGTGGAAGCTCCACAGACTCGTCCTTGATGTCTGTGAGTCGAGGGGCGGCATCACACATGCCGCTGTCCGCAGAGGGTCTGGCGTTGATTGCCCAAGGCGCTGACGTCGGAGGAATGGTCTCCGGAGAAGGTATGGGAATCCAAGTGACTCGAACGTTGTTTCCTGTGAAGTCGGAACCTGAAGACATCGACATGCTGGAGGAGGAAGCTGAGGTGTCAGATGTAAAGTCTGGAAACCAGGTGTTTGTCCATGAACCTTCACAGGGTTTCAGACAACCAACGCCAGAGGTTCCACCTTCATCTGTTTCCAGCCGAAGTGCAAGTCATCGAAGCCACCGCCAGAGTGTGAAGAGTGAAGACCTTCGGAGAACGCCGTCTCGACGCTTGAGTTCCATCGCGTCGAGTCGCACGAAGCCTGAAGCTCGAAGCTCTCAGAGATCAGGGCCTGCCCAGATCGAACTGAACGTCATGAGGCAACAGCAGGAGTGGCAGAGCCGGATGGAGCAAGCGCAGATGGAGTTCTTGGCCCGAGAACGCTTGGAGTCCATGGAACGTGACCGCCGTCGGGAACAACGCGACTTGGAAGCAAGACGCGAGATCCAGACGCTCACCGACCGCTTGTTGGAGTCTGAAAACGCGAGACTGGAGGCGGAAAGACGTGCTGAAGATGCTGAAGAACGGAGGAGTTTGGTATCGGAGAATAAACCCAGAAGCCACGGCGTGGCAGAGCTGGAGACTCTGAGATCGAACCTCTGGAAGTCTGAAAGCCAACGTTTGGAATCGGAGTTTGCCGATCGCTGGCGACAGCGAGAAGCCGAGGCCGAAGCCCAACGTGCGCGCGCGACAGACGAGATGAAGCAAGACTGGATTTCCCAAATGGAGACCTTACAGCAGCGGATGAAGGATATGGAAGCTGAGCGCGACAGAAGGAAAGAGAGTTCTCAGAACATGCAACGCTTCCAAGCCGGTCAATTGAGAAACCTTCGAGCAACATTGTCCCAAGTTCAAGAGGCGCGAAGGGTCGGTCACCCTGATTCAGCAACTGCAACCCCGGTGTTAAACACTGAGGACCCTGAAGTTGCAACCAAGTATCCCGTAATCGGATCAGAAATCAGAAGTGGGGTTAGGGTTGAACCCATGTCGCACCCACCGGCTCTCAAGGCGGCTCCTCGAGAAGTTGCTACCTTCCAGCAAACTGCCCCTGCGCGAAGCTCGGTGACGAAGCGAGTGAAGGCCGAGAGGAATGGCGTCGCCGCTACGACCACTACAGCAACCCAAGTGACTCGAGTAGCCTCGGTGACGGAAGCCAAGGGGGACGCCAGGCGTACATCGACTCCACGACGAGATCCACCGCGGAAATCAGACGCTAGACGGTCTGATGGAGACCAAGAGGCACCCCGCCGAGAGAAGCGCCGTGGTGAAGCACCAGACCCTGGTGGAGACTCTGAGGACTCGAGCTCAGAATCCGAAAGCTCGTCTTCGGACGACTCTGAGCTTGGTGAAGTGATGAACCTGACAGCAGCGACGCAAGCCCAAGCTGGAACTACACTTCTGACGTTGAGGCCGTTCATGAACTCCAACAACCTCGGAGAGTTCGATCCTAGAGCCACACTCAGGGAACGCATCCACTGGTGGGAGCGATTCACGAATATGGCGTCTCAAGGAGGGTGGTCGACCAAGACACGCATTCAGGAGCTCAAGTTGAAGCTTCCGGTATCTGCGCGTGACTGGTTTAACCAGCTCCCCAAGAGTGTGTCCCGTGATTGGAAGGAGTTGTCGTCAGAGTTCAAGAAGCGTTATTGTAAGGCGCGGTCATCGTATTCAGAGAGGTATTTCACAATGGCTATGAAGGACTCTGAGACACCGCTCGAATTCTTCTATCGACTCAACTCCGCCGCTGGAAGGCCGACATTGACTTCAGAAAATCGTCCAAGCGTCTTGAGAAGCATGTGCTCCGTTTTATCACGAAGCTCAAGGATGCGCGCCTGAAAACTTCGCTACAAGGTCAGAGATTCCGACGTATTTCAGACTTGGAGTACGCCTTACAACAGGATGAAGATGTCTGGCGACCAGGTGACCAAGATATGACCACCACCAAGCCTCGAGACTTCCGAGCAGACAATATTCCACGAGGACCGTTCAAGCCCAAGCGTATGAACCGGACTTATGTCGTGAGAGACCCGGACTCTGGAGATTCTGATGATGACGATACTGCAAACTATAAGGGATCGTTAAAATCCGATCAGGATGCCAGAGACCAAGCCAGTGATTCCCGACTTCAGAGTGTGACTTCAGAACCTACCCGTGATGGAGACACTACACAGATTCTTCGAGTGCCTCGACAGCTCCGCCGAGCGCTGGCTGGACGCAGACCCTGACAAATGAAGTGTACCGAGTAATGGGAGACATGGGATGGCGTCCACCGCCCCATTCCCCGTCTGGATCGTCGGGTCAAGGTTTTCACCAGAGACGTCCTGAAAATGGCGGTTATTGGAATAAGTTTTGCGAGAAATGTCAACGCTCAGGACACTCAGAAGAAGACTGCTGGAGGGATATCACGTGTGACCGGTGCCAGGAAAAGGGGCATCCAAGCCGAATGTGTCGAGCACCCCCCTGTGAAGTGTGTGGAAAATTACATCCCGGAAAACCCTGTGAAGATTTGAAGACTCTGGAAGCACTCAAGCAACTCGCCCGTCAAGGCGCACTGAAGGACATGCCAAACCACCTGAGAGAAAGACTTCTGGGTGATGAGGCAGACTCTGGGAAGCCGTTAAACTAATACGCCCGTCGGATGGGGATCCGAAACGCGCCGGGCAAGGCAATACCCCAGAGTTATGTGTTCTAGTGTGTGTAGGACCGGAGCTGAGAAAGGTTCAAGATAAACACCAACAATGCATGACCGCTTTAACCCAGGAATCAGCTGTGCCTTTCAGAAACTCAGGAAATAAGTTACCCGAGATCTCTGAAAACACCGACCCGATACCTGACGACACAGTGTCATTCAGACTGAAGGATGGCGAATGCTACGGCTGGTGGGAGGATAATTACCCTGATCGTTCCAAGCGAGATGTGGTGATGGTACATTGGTGCTGTGAATGATCGCCGGACTAAGATTCTCCTGGATACCGGTGCGACTATAAACATTCTGAGTTACGACTTTGCGCGTAAGCTCGGACTCAGACTCAAGTCGCACAAGCAAACTAAGGTATCAGGGATGGGTGGTGTTCCGACGTACATTGGCGCCAGCGCTGAGATCAAGTTGACACTTGGGCCAAGAGTGGTGTACATTGTGGATGTTTGGGTCGCGAATATTGGTGAAGGAATTGATGTGCTTTTAGGAATGGGCTTTATGTTTGCCGCTGGAGTGAGGATCAGTACCCGCGAAGGTCTGGTGTCGTTACCAGACGAAGTCGTGGTGATGATGTGTAACTGGGAACCTGGTGACCACATTGGTCGTAGCAGGTTTGTCAGACCAAGCGAAGCTGTTCTTCTGAGTCCTGGTGAGGAGTTTATTGTTAGGATTGATTACGGTCCGACGAATCCGCAACGGGAAGTCGTGTGGGCTGGACGTGGCGATCGTTGGGTCACACAGTTGATCTATGCTGCACGCTCATGGCCTGTGGCAGTTCGCGTGGTGAATATTTCCGATAAGAACACCTGGGTTAATGAGCTCTGTGATGTCGCGAGGATCGTGGAATATGGTTTCTTCCCGAGACATGGGCGTTTCGTACGTCCAGGTTCCGCTGCATATCGTGATTGGGAGGTATTGATCCTGGAAAGCACTCCGTCACCAGAAACGAAGAAGCGCATGGAACGAGAAGCAAGGCTGGAGGCTCTGATACCGCAACCCCCTTGTGTGGAGCGTCCAGATTATCCATGGCCGACTAAGATACTGCAACGTCGAGGTTGGATAATGCTCGAGTGCAGTTTGTGAAATCAGACCCGACTCCCGTCACGAAGCGAGTGCGTTTTGCCCTAGATGCATCCACTCAGACAGATGATTCTGCTGTAGTGGAGTGGCGGATAGCTGGGATGCAAGTGTGGATACCAGAGATTCTGATGTCCTCTGAAAGTGTCTCTCCCAATGACTCTGGCAACGATCACATCAGTTCTGGTGATGGCTCCTCGGACTCGGAACCAGAGTCTCCTGCAAGTGGTTCTCAGACTTCTCAGTTACCTGCAGATGATATGGACCTAATGGACGAGTCTTGGGATATCCCTATTCAGGGATGCCAGGAACACCTGTGGAAAAATTACGAGTGGAGTATGAGCAGTGTATGCGAGTCTCGAATGAAGAGTTGGATCTGGAACCAGGTGTTTATATGCGGGAAGGCACGGAGCTCCTTGCCCAGTTGCGCGATCAACTGGTCATGTTACCAGAGATTGAGGAATTGACACCGGAGTGCGATATCGATAGTGCTGATGTTGGAGAACCAGGAAAGACAACACCAGAGATGGAGAAGAAACTCCGTGACATTCTGAAATACCACAGAAAGATCTTCCTAGGAGACGGTAATGCAGCGCCCGCACCGGCAAGGGGCGTGGTCTGTGATCTAGATGTAGGAGACGCCAAACCGGTGGCCCAACGTCCAAGGTCCGTTGCCCCTCACCTCATGCTGAAGTGTATGAGCTTCTCAAGAAACTTCTGGAAACTGGTCTGATCGAGTACTCCAATTCGCCGTGGGCATCCTATTGTCATCGTTTGAAGAAGAACGGTGTTGATATACGAATGTGTATCGACTATCGGATTGTGAATGGCTTCATCCAGCTATCACATTACCCGTTACCACTCATCGATGACCTCCTGATTGGGTTCGAGGCCGCGATGTGGTTTATGAGTCTGGATATGGCTAGCGGTTTCTGGGCGATCAGGATGACGGAGCGTGCACGATTGATATCCGCATTCATTTGTCCATTTGGACACTTCCAGTGGGTGAGAATGCCTTTCGGCCTGAAGAATGCTCCTCTTGTCTATCAAGCTATGCTGGATAATTGCCTGTGGGGATTTGTGAGACTGTCACCAGAGGAAGAGGCTGAAGTTGACGCAGATGTTTGGAATTCTTGCAGCTGAAGCCTCAAGACTCTGAGAACCAATCCCCAGACTTTGAAGACCATGCGCTGAAATCAGAGATGTCGGCTCTCACAAGTCAGATGACCGTTTTCCAGAGGAACATTCCGGTTCCAATGTATATGGGTCCAGTCCTGGGGAGAAGTTCGTACATCGATGACATTGCACATGGGGCGCCGACTTGGGACCAACTCTGTGACGATTTAAACGCTCTGCTTTTCAGACTTCGCTACTGGAACATCTCTGTGAGTTTGCCCAAGAGCGAATTTGGGGAAGTTATCGATCCCGTATCTCTCCCATGAAATCAGCGCCGAAGGTCTGAGAGCGACACCCAAGATCGCCAAAGGAGTCGAAGATCTGCCGTTCCCGTCCACGCTAAAGGGGGTTCAGAGTTTCATGGGAAGTCTCAATTACTACAACAAGTTTATTGAAGATTTACCGGTTATTGCTGCCACCTTGTACGAGTTGACGGATGAACAGATCCGCTCTGGGAAGGATCTGACTTGTGCCAAAGAAGCATTTGAGCTCCTGAAACGCAAGATAGTTTCCACCCCACTTCTCAGGCACCCGGACCGAACCAGACCCTTTGTTATCATTCCACATGCGAACCCTTGGGCTGCCTCGGCAGTTTTAGGCCAGGAGTACGATGGAGTGATTCATCCAGTCCGGTTTACGGGCCGTGTTCTGAATGACGCTGAACTCAGGTATCATATTGCCGAAAAGGAGGTGATTGCGATTCTCAGAGTCTTGGAAAATTTCAGAGCGCTAGTGGAGTCAAGTCCAGTGATTGTGGTGTATACCAGATACTCTGTGCTGAAGTGGTTGCTGACGTCGAATTCCACCGATGGCAGAAACGTTAAGTGGGGTCTGAAGTTGTCACACTGGAACTTGGAAATTCGCCGGATCCAGCGCGATGAAGACGGACTTCCAGCCATACTCGGCGCAGGCATCACACCCCGAGAACATTTAGACGAGGTCTCTGAAAACCTGATTCCAGCCAAGGGGCGAGTCAAACCGCCAGCTCCTGTCAGTGTGGAAATGCTGGAAGCGGATTATCAGGTCATGTCCTGAGTTTCGATGGTGCAGCAAAGACGTCTACTCGTCTGGGAAGTTGTGGATGTATACTCTGGAAACTCCCTGGGTGGAATGTTTTGGAAGCCCGAGGATTTCCCCTGAAGGACGTCACTGTGAATGACTCGGAGTATTGTGGTCTGAATTACGGCCTGAAGATGGCATTGGAACATGGAATACATGAGCTAGTGGTTGTTGGAGACTCACGTATCGCAATACAACAGGCTCAGGGGCTGATTAACTGCAACCAACCTAATTTGCAGCGGAGGTTGGCAGAGTTTGAATCTCTGAAGACCAAGTTCCAGACCCTGAAACTAGTGCATGTGAAACGTGAGTTCAACCAAGCGGCAGACTACTTAACTTCGAAGACTCTGGCACTTGGGGAAGCTTGGCAGGTACAAGACGCTGACGAGCTCACTCATCTACGACTAGTGTCTAAAGTCCAAGAGAAACTAATGAAGCCCTGCCCAGCTCCAAATGCACAAGTTCAGGAGTCCGAAGTCGTGACGGCTGAAGACCACGGTGTGACACCAGAGTCTGATGGAATCCCTGGCCCAGAATCCGCACCTTTACCACGATCAGCTAAAGTGTTGATCGCTGTGACCCGTGCCCAAGCCCCGAATAACACTGATCCGTCTGAGGATGACGATGAGCGTGAACCCCTGGGGCCTTTGGAGTTCCAGGCAGAACGTTGGCGGCGAATCAAGGCACATCAGAGCCACGACCCGTATTTGGTTGAGCTCATGAAGTTTCTGAAAGGTGATGTGGGAGACCTACCACGGCCCCGAGTCAGGAAACTAGCAAGGGTAGCTGAGGACTTCATCTTGGATTCCAGAGACGTGCTGTACCGTTTAAGTCGTGCTACCCGAGAGCGGCCTCGGACAACGTCGATGAACTCAGACTGGTTGTCCCCAGAGATTTGCACTCAGACTTGCTACATTATGCCCACGAAGACTATCAAGGTGGGATCAGGGAATCAAGAGGACGTTCGAGAAATTGAGTTCAGAGTTCTACTGGTTGGGTATGTATGCCGATGTGGAGAGATTCGTGAAGGAGTGTGTGGACTGCGCTAGCGGCAAGGGGCGACCTCCAAATCCTGGACCGTCACCTGGGAATATTGAACCCAGCAGACCGTTTGAGGTTGTGTCCATGGACTTTGTGACGCATATGCCGAAGTCAGCACGCGGCAACACCTTCCTTCTGCTCTTCCAAGACATGTTTTCAGGGTACGTGATGTGTAAGCCGATGAGTATCACCACGGCTCAAGACGTGGCGGAAGCCTATGAAGAACGTGTTTTCAGAAACTTCGGAGCCAGTTCTCTGATTCGTCATGACCAGGACCCCCGTTTTATGAGTGAGGTGTTCAAGTGTTTCAGGGAACTCCTGGGTAGCAGACAACGAGCTACTCTAGGATACCGACCACAAGCTAACGGCCAACAGGAACGGTCGGTGCAAACTGTGGTGCGCGCGATCAAGGCATATATCTCTGAAGCTGATCAAAGTGATTGGGATGATCATGCCGAGCGTCTGATGTTCGCCCTGAACACGTCGTTCGATGCCACTCGTCTCGAAACGCCTTTTATTTGGTGCATGGGTGGGATGCTCGTGGAACTGTGTCCGCCATGCTAGGACCCAAGCCGTCGACGACTCAGGAACGAACCGCATATGAATGGAGAAGGAAGATGCAACGAGACTACAGTTATGCTGTGGCATGTGCCGAAGATCTCCAGAAGAAAGCGAAACGCGACCGGTCTGAAGAACAAACCAGGAAGTGGAACGAGTTATCAGAACGTCTGAAATCAGGTTTTGCTATAGGTGATGCCGTGTGGCTTTATATCCCTAAAGTACAAACGGGGTTAAGCCGGAAGCTAGCGCACATGTGGCATGGTCCTTTCAGAATCGATGAGATGTTGGATGACTTCCGCGTACGACTCAAGGTTGAAGATACTGGTTATCGTGTGAATCCCTGGGTGCATGTGAGCCGTCTGAAACCCAGAGCCCTTTTTCCCAAGCGACCAACGATAGAGCTCGAGATTCCAGAAGACGATGACTTTGATGCTGCTTTGCTACCTGAAGATAGTTGGGAACCTGACGCTGAGAATGACGAGTATGAAGTGGAGAAGATTTTGGACACTCGTTGGGGTAAACGTACCAGAACGTCCAAACGTCTCCGTGAATACCTCGTTAAATGGAAGGGTTACGATGAGACTGAGTGGCTACCGTTATCGAAGTTGAATTGCGGCGCATTACTTTACGAGTTCAATCAGAGTGCACGAGCACGAGCTCGTTTCCAGGCAATGCAAGCTGGAGACGATCACCCCAGAGTCTAAAATGACTCTGAAAATGCATCTGGAAGTCTGATATTTGCGAGATTGCAGAGACTGACCTTCAGAGAATGAGAGTATGAATGTACGTTCTTCAGAGATTTCATTTCTGGATTCGTGTGTTCAGACATGTGACCGACTATGTTATTGCTTGTGTGAAAACGACGATGTGCATGTGGAGAAAATGAATTTGTGGAGATTATGTGCTGATGAATGCGAGATGGTGAATCAATGACTAAGTGGAGAATATTAGAAGATGGAAAATGGGATGATCCTACTAAGGCCGAGGTTTACGTCACAAATGCAGACAACTAAGTGGCCTATCAGCATGCAGACTCCTACGAAATTTTTTGGCTGGGGGCTTCAGTAGCTGAGGGAGACGGGGTTCTCAGAACGCTCCGCTGGTGTCAAGATATCCTTCTTGATATCGTCAGGAACATACTGGAGCCATTCTTCGTCCACGCTCACCGTGGCCCATTGCATACGAGCAGGCTCAATGGCATCCAAGTCCCCAACTGCGTCTCCAGACTCAGACACTTGGGACCACCAAGTTCGGTGACTCTGGGGTCTTGCCAAATCCAGGGACACGCCTTGTCAGGAACAGTCCAGATGCCAGGCTCCGAGAGTAACGACTTTGGGAAATCTTGTTCGCCAAGGCTTTCCGGATGAGGGCGTTGTGCTGACGAATAAAGCAGCTCGACGCATGGCCCGGTACTTGTGCAGCTCCGCAGACTTGTCATCAGCCTCGACGTCCATAGTGACCCAGTGAGTCCGTTCCCAGAAGGCCTGAGCATGCTTGTTCATGCTGCGCACGATGTTCTCACGTCAGCCAGCACCATGGGGTCCAGGTCGTCACGTTTGTGGAAGTAGAACTCAGAGAACCGGTTGTTAAACATGACTTCCCAAGGAGCACGTTTCTTGCGAATCACAGCACAGTAGCGTTCTGAGTCCCAACGTTTCTTGAGAATGGAGCACGAGTGTTTGTGGACCTCATAATCCGGAAATCCCAACGTTTGGCTGTCGAAGTCTTGGTAGAACTCACGCGTTGTACTCTGATACCATAGTACAACCAGGAGGAGTCATCACGATCTGGTGTCTCCACCACCTGGAGCTCCCTAACCGACAGCGATTTATAGGGCTTGGACACCAGACTTCGTGACTTTCCAGAAGAAGCCTGAGACTTCGATCCACTTCCGCTGGTGGATTTCGGATGGGACTTGGGACTGGTGTGGGCAATCACGGACGCACGGCTTCTCTTAGACTCTGGGTGGGAATGATCGGCCATCGTCAGAGTCAGAGTCGTCTTCAGACTCACGAGGACGCTTGGAGCCAGAATGCGAATGATCATCGGACTTCTTGCTCTTGGACTTCTTGCCCTTGGATTTCTTGTTCCCAGACTTGTCAACTCCAGACTTTACTCTTGGACTTGCTCCCCCGGAGTCGCTGCCGCCAGATACGTCATCCCCAGAGTCGTCATCATCATCCTCAGAGTCGACGACACCACTATCTTTGTAGTCAGGATCCTCTTTGGGGTTGTCGACCGACGATTCGACGTCGCTCTCAGGATAATTGACGTGACCATCCAGATCACCCCAAAGCGGGCTTGGTACCAGCCGAGATATGACGATCCACCACTTCGTCGGCCATCTGATAGTAGAC
Source organism: Phytophthora palmivora (assembly GCA_008079305.1). Taxonomy (NCBI): domain Eukaryota; phylum Oomycota; class Peronosporomycetes; order Peronosporales; family Peronosporaceae; genus Phytophthora; species Phytophthora palmivora. Next base: position 131,597 of record VOQZ01001967.1, read on the forward strand.
TTCCGGGACGTATTTAGTCCAAGGGGTGGAATCCAAGTGACGCGAGAAAATCACACTCACCAGCATCTGGACAAGAACCGGACTACTGAAGAGACTATGAGCCTCTTTGTCCGACGCCAACCATTCCATGGCCTTGTCATAAGCGACGCCTGACAACAAGCTTGGCGAAGGTCAGGACGGACTTCTTTCCAGACCACATCTCCAGGAAGCTTCTTGTATACTTCAGACTTGGCCACCGTGGTATTTGCCTTCGCCGAAAGTACGGAATCTTCAATAGGCTGGTGTCCGGAGGGACGACGCTTGAGATCCTGAGGTCTGACGTGAACGGCCTCTTAGGTGATAATGCTCGAACCGGAGATTTCGAGGAGTATACGAGATACCTGGGACTCTTGGACTGTGAATCAGGAATATCAGTATCCGGACGAGTGAGATCCAGAACTCTGGTGTTTTTCGCAGCCGCTTCGGCAGCTTGACGAGCTCGCTCTTCAGAAAGCGCTTCTTGAAATCAGGAACAGGCTTCTTTCGCTCGTCCAGAGCCGTCACGTTGATGATAGTTGTCCAATGGTCTGGAACAATAGTGTCCTCCTGATACGACACCAAAAGATCATGTAGGCGATTCCAGTTACCCGAGATCTCAGAGTTCTCTTGCAAGAACTCCGAAAAACCCCATGGATCCGTCGGCTTGACGTCGGGCGAGACTTCAGGATAGAGACTTGAGCTTGGAGATCGGCAATCTGAGATTTCAGAGCTGCCTTATCCGCCTTCAGAGCTTCCACTTGGTCTTGATAATGGGCCTTGAGGTCCCGAATCTCCGAAGACATACGCTCCTCCACGACACCAACGTCTTGCTGAGCAACCTGAAGTTCGTGCTTCCAGTATTGACAGTTCAGCACCCATTCGCGCTTGATCTCTTCACACTCCGACCGAGCCGCTGCAGCATCTATCAGGGCAACACCGTTTGAGAACCAACGCGCTCCCGAAGGCGTCGATGGGCCGCAGCCATGAGTTTCAAGTATCCAGCTGTCCGAAAGACCCTTTCAGCAAGCCTGGTATGAGATACATGAGACAGCAGAGACGCCAACTCGCGGCGAACTTCCACTGACGAAGCCAGAGCATCCAGAGTGGGCACATTGAGAGTCTGGGCACGAGGTGTTAAGGTCTCATGGGGATCGAAGCTTGGGATCACACGCTCCAACTCCTGAAGATCCTCGTCGGTAAGTGTCTCGTACCCTACGAGCACGCAAGGACCCCATATGCATTCGCAATGTGACGACCCCTCTGGAAGTCTCAGCTCGCGCCGGTACACTTATCAGAAAGGCACGTCCCTCGGGCTCGATGTTGGGCGCGATGTAATTGTGAGGGGCGTCAGAGTCCCCAATGAAATGACTGGAGCGCTTCGCTCGTCATCAGACCCTGATGGAAGAGTCGGTCGACTTCCTCGGTAGACAACAGTCGAGGTGCACCAAAGGCCTGCGGTTTGGAAACGCCAGGGGCGTCTTCCGAGGATGCAGGATCTGGATTACGTGAAGTAGCCCTCGTCGTAGAGCTACCCGAGTTCGCACTGCCATCAGGGGGGTCCCGACGTGACTTCGACCTGGAGAGTTCCAGACTTCGTCATACGGGCTGGGGCGCTTGAGCTGCCACCAGGTAACGTGGCTGAGCCGACGTCACCACCCCGTACCGTGTTGACAGTAGCCGTAGCAGGACCCGTGCCTGTGGCGTCGCCTGCCGTGCCACTCGATGAGGCGTTTGTGTTTGAAAGATGTGCTTGTTCCTCCGACATGTGAGTGAGAAAGTGGATTGGAATATGACCGCCCGTTGGGCGAGCCAAGTTCAAATTTCTGAGTCTGAGAGAAGAATCAGACTGGGGAACAGGGCGCCAGAGACTCTGAAAACCAGGCAAATTGCAAAGGGTTGCTGCTACACTACGCTCGAAAAACGTTCATCAGGATGTCTGATGGACCTGGCCATGATACACAGCTTGGAGAAAGTTCCGCACTGACGGATCGTGACCAGGAGGGGCGGTTGACATGATGCTATTTCCGATTTTCGAGCGACAGGTGGATATTACGTTACGATGTGATTGGTTATAATATGGGCTATGAGAGAGGGGAGCTTGGGACACGGCTGCACCCGTGCGACATCTGTGGAAGATTTTAGACGAACCTTCGCCTGACTGTAAAGGGGCCCAATGGACCAGAAGTGTACTTCAGAGTGTGCACAACTCTGAAGATCAAATGCACTCTGTCTGGTCACCGGACTTTCCCCGACGATGAGTGCCTAATTCCTGGCGGAAAGTCTCTCAGAAGAACGTATCTCTGAAGAGACCTCATCCCGTTACCGTCCAGCGCGACGATGATGGTTCAAGGATCTATACTACTTACCCGCAGAGACCAAGTATCGCGCGCCGGACGCCGCGCACCCGCGCAACCCTCAAGAACTTCGTGTACGTTGAAGCATTGGTGCTCCGTACTATGATATTCCGTTCAAGACTTTGGTATTCCACACTCTATGACCAAGACTCTGAACCCCAAAGTGATTTCAGACTCTGAAAAACCGGATACCAGACTC
>VOQZ01001968.1:0-20308 GCA_008079305.1 Phytophthora palmivora
CTGGATAATAACTGTGTATTTTCACGGCAGAATAGATGAAAATAGTTTTTTCCGGAGCAGCAGGAGGATTTTCCCACGAAACCACGCAGATCAGGATGTAGAGCAGCGTTAGTTTCGAATTTGCTCTTTAGAGCACACGCATTAACCCTCCACGCCACACCCTGGCAACGGAGGCGCTGCAATGAATTAATCAATTGGTGCCCTTGCGGCACGCCCCCAACAACGATAATAGCGATGGAAAAATAACCTAGTAATATAATCTACATGTATCGAGCAGTATCCTTGATGGCGATATGCCGGAGTCCCCGCCTGGACCTCCGAGACATCCATGTGTTATGCTTACGCAGTCGTTGTCGTGGGAATACATCGGTAATCATTGCCCTAGGGATCACCTGAAGCACAGATACACTTTAATAACACTCCAACTTTTACGTTATCCCACACGCCTCACCACACTGATGTCGTCCGCGGTGCAAGAAGCACCGATCGATAACTCCCCATGTTCTCATCAATGGACAATGAGCCCTGAGGACGTTAGCACACTGACCACGAAGTTTGGTGCTGAGCCAACACGAGCAGAAATCAGAAAATGGCCGCAAGAACTCAAAGACCGTCGCAAGACGGAGTTACACTGTAAGCGGATGGCGCGTTTTCGGAATAAAAGAGCAGCTGAGAAGAAGACCACGCAGAGAGAGTATCTGCATCTCGAACAAAAGCTTCAACAACGTATCGCCATGTTGCTCCGTTCTGGAGTCTGTGAAGGGTCAAGTCCTGGCGAAAAAGTCCAACGTGAACTACAACGACTCGTCTTGGAGCGTGAAATGTTACGTGAAGAAAACAACGCTATTCGACTGCAACTTGTGCAGTATCAGAAATTCGCGTTAACAATTCAAAGCGTAAACGACATTCTCATGAACCCACGTTGTGGAGAGAACCCACACACTAAAGACCCCGTCCAAGCCAACGGTGCCACAGTTCGCCGCATTGAATCAACGTGGCGAACAGTTTGCGAACAAACAGGCAAACGCGTATATTTGCCCAAGGGAAAACCGACATTTTTCTTCCATCCGTTTTCACGACAAGAGTTCGATGCAGTACTTCGTCGGCACGACAAAAACTCGGGCTGTGATTTAGCAAACTTAACGTGGAATGGGAACTATCTCGGATGGAATGTATATCACGGAGCAGTTACCCCTGGGAATAAATGGCTGCTCGATCAAATCCGATGCGTCAAACGCATGAATTGGTCGCTCGACAACATTGTGGACAGAATGTCCAGCGAAGATGGTACCAGTAAATGGCCAATCATGCCAACAGCGAGAGATATAGGCGCCGCAGCTGAAATCGACATTCAGACGCTGCAACGTTTCGACGAAAACGCTTACGTGCTTGTGCGTAGCTATTCGGGAAACGTCAACTACCGATACATGTGCCTGGTGCAGCGATCACAACGAAGCATTATCAGAGGCAAACGGGTCCAAAAGTTTTATTACGTCCTCGGAGACACTGACGCTAACGCCCGTAGCCGTAACACTGAATCCACGCCTCAAGATGATGTTCAGTGGATCATAGAAGAGGGAGGTTACTCTCTTACCCTTCAGGAGGTTGATGACACGACAACGAATGTTGTTTTTGACAGTTTGGGCTGCTTTTATAGTGAAGAACAATCTTTAAGCCACTTCATCCTGTTCGGCCACATTGTTACTCGATGGGAGCAGCTGGTCAAGTCGTTGAACCTGCTCAAGTGTTGAGAGAAGACAAGTGTTCAGTCTATTCAATTGGATACCGACGTATGGAGGCATAAATACAAGCATATCCGTACTTCTCTGGTCCACCCTACTATGGCCATTACGATATTGTTGGCATAACAGACAAAGTGGATAAAGTTAGAAAGCACCCAGCATACCATTCGATAGCTCACGATACAGTGCATGTTCCTTTCGTGCTAGCTGGTCCAAACACGACCTTTTTTGGAATGATAATCGAGCTTTTCCCGGAGAGCTGTGAGGTCATGCCAGAAAAAATGTAGTGATTCTATCAATTTTTAGCGATAATTCACCGCGCTTTTACACGAGCTCTAGGACTAGATTGGCTACATCGCTGCACACAGGACTAGACTACATGTATAAAAGCCACTGAAGGCCTCCAAATTGATCGAATATAAATGAGGTTTTACTGTCCGATATAGATATATCGCAGCAGCAGACAAAGAGGGGAAGGGCAAAATTTGTAACGTGGTTACATGAAGGGGTACCCTAAGAAAGGTACCGCCTTTAGAAGTTGATATACTTCTGTGGGTATTGTTTTAATACTCTGTTGGAGTGGTGTGGGCCACACTGTGGTGTGGACCACACTACTGCCACGTAGGTCTGGTGGCTGAGGGCCAACCAATAGTAATTAACCTACCTTTTATTTGCATAATTAGGATAAAGTATAGTTAATTAGGAGTTTGTATTACAGGCCAAATGAACCTAATTAACTATAAATAAATCAGTCTAAAATCTACTCTAAACTGGCTATTAAGTCCCCTCAGACCAGGGACTAGTGAACTGCCGTTCACTTAGAGTTTGTATACTCTTAATAGCACGCTTCCTCTAAGCAAGGTGCTCGTGTGACCCCGTCACACTTGGTAGCACTTGTAGTCAATCCACGCCTACGCGAGTAGATTGGCTACCTGAATCCTCTGTGGCTCCTACAAGGTAAGCCAGGATAGATAGAGGGGAGTTCCCTCATTTGACCGACTCTCAGTTTGAGTCGGTCCGGAAGATGGTGGGCATCTTTGGAGGAGATGCCCTCCGAAGCTTGGCGGCTGCTACGCCGGCCGAGCAGGTCGAACGCATCGAGGCGTTCGACACGTACGAGAGAGGGCTTATCGCCCACGTACAGGGGCTGCAGACCCCCGTCGCTGAGGTGAAGCCAGCCCAACCTAAGCCGTTGAGGCTTAAGGTTAAACCTTATGAGGGAAAGGAGGGAGAGAACCTCCACGTCTGGGTCAGAGAGGTAGAGCTCGCGATGGACGCGGCTCTAATCTCAACCGAGCGACTTCGGGTCGCTTTCGCCCTATCCAACCTGGGAGGTCGGGCGAAGACCTGGGCGTACACGCGCGAAGCGACAACGCCGCGTTGTTTCACAACCTGGGCTCAGCTGTGTCAACAGCTTAGAGCCGCCTTCCTTCCGGCGAACTACGAGTATCGCCAGCGCTCGCGCTTCCTTGCCTGTAAACAAGGGATGCGTGAGCTGCACGAATACATCCAGGAGATGCGAGTACTCAATGAATCTCTGGTGGGGAACCCCCTACCTGAACACATCAAGGTGACAGTGTTCATGGATGGCCTGAAGGTGGGCCCATCCCGCACACAGTTGTTCCGCGTGCATGCGAACACAATGGAGGAGGCGATCCAGATCGCCCTCCAAGAGGAGTACAGCCACCGACAGGCTCGTACTCCTACGTCGGTGTGACAAGGCCACAATGCGTCATCAGGCGCAGTGAAAGGGGCTCCAGCAGCTGGAGCTAGCACCGGGCCGGTACCCAAGGAACTGGGTACGGCCGTACAGAGCACCATCCGTTGCTACGGATGTGGGAAGCTCGGGCACATGCAACGTGCCTGCCCTGCGGGAGGGCAAAGGAAGTTCCCTTCCAAACCTAGGGGCTCGAGGGGCCCGTGGCAGAAGCCGCGACCGAAGAGCCAGGGGAACTGGGGTCACCAGTAGGGGCGGGGTGCCCTACTGGGGAAGATCTAAGTCCCCATGGTAGGAGTGCGGACGGCGCACGCCATGGTGGCTTAGCCCCTGAGAGCCTGGGTGCTCTCGAGACGAGAAAGAGCAGCGGCAGACTGCTCGTGGTACACGCGAGTGTACGGGGATATGGAGATCCCTTTAGAGTCCTGGTTGACTCTGGGGCGTCGACGAACTTTGCTCGACGTCAGACGGTCGCGCGGAATGGCGACAAGTATGCCGATGCTTTGAGAGAAAGCAAAGGCAGGGGCCAGGTCTCGGTGAGACTGGCCAATGGTACGGTGGTTAACGTACCTGGGGTCCGTATGGACCTGGCTGTAAAGTTTGAGGACTTTGACAGCACGGAGTCGTTCCTTGTCCTAGACATGAACAAGTACGACTTGATTCAGGGCATGCCGTGGATTGAAAAGCACGAGCCCTGGATCGATTGGCGCGGCAAAGTGACATGATGCTATTTCCGATTTTCGAGCGACAGGTGGATATTACGTTATGATGTGATTGGTTATAATATGGGCTATGAGAAAGGGGAGCTTGGGACACGGCTGCACCCGTGCGACATCTGTGGAAGATTTTAGACGAACCTTCGCCTGACTGTAAAGGGGCCCAATGGACCAGAAGTGTACTTTAGAGTGTGCACAACTCTGAAGATCAAATGCACTCTGTCTGGTCACCGGACTTTCCCCGACGATGAGTGCCTAATTCCTGGCGGAAAGTCTCTCAGAAGAACGTATCTCTGAAGAGACCTCATCCCGTTACCGTCCAGCGCGACGATGATGGTTCAAGGATCTATACTACTTACCCGCAGAGACCAAGTATCGCGCGCCGGACGCCGCGCACCCGCGCAACCCTCAAGAACTTCGTGTATGTTGAAGCATTGGTGCTCCGTACTATGATATTCCGTTCAAGACTTTGGTATTCCACACTCTATGACCAAGACTCTGAAGACCAAATTGATTTCAGACTCTGAAAACCCGGATACCAGACTCGGAAGTCAACGAAGATTCAAGACCATACTGAAACCAAGTGAACCCACATTCAGGTCACGCAATCAAGTGATGACAGACCTGCACATCCCCAGTGATGACGTCTCTACCCATCAGCTCATCGGGATCTGCTACACCGACCATACTGAAACCAAGTTTAAGTCACGCAATCAAGTGATGACGGACCTGCACATCCCCCAAGATGACGTCTCTACCTGTCCACTCATCAAGATCGGCTATACTGACTGTATACTGAGACCAAGTCAAGATGCCTGATACATACAAGAACCAAGTGTACCTGAGATTTGAAGACTGAATGCATGAAGAACGCCAAGGACGACAAGAAGAAGAGAGTTACCAGAGATATATGAGAGTTATGAGAAAGATAAAACGATAAACAGAGTTCAATTTGCTTGCTACTGCACAAGTCCGCTTGAGAGGTATCCGAGCCACTGCGTCGAGGACGTACGCCGTGTGATCTCCACCAAATTAAGTCCCCTTAGGTGGAGATCAGGTAACGTAGAGACCTGAGAGGACCCGCCTATTCCATATCCTAGTTGGGTCGTTTGGTTTGTCTCTAGCGGTAGCCCATTTCATATTGCTCGTTTGGACAGGCTCTGGAAACTAGACAGTCGTTTCCAGGGTGCAAGGTAGACTGTTATATATAGCTGATTGTATTGGTTTATATTTCCCTCTATATTAGAGGGTGGTGCGCGAACGTGACAGGGATACCAGACAGACCAGGTGTCTGGTAACGAGTCCCTAGTTGACCTGGAGTATTAGCCCACCGTTCAAGGGCCCAGAAAGAATAAGAACGGCTGTATATTTGTATATTCCTGAACTCTGTATATTTGTTGGTTTATCTCTGAGAGTCAAGTATCTCGGTTCTGGATTTGTGATATTCAGACACCGGTATCAGACTTTCTCTCTGGTATTAACCTCTTTCCGACCACCAACTTTCTGGTAACCTACTTGGTTTCCAGAAACTCCGACTCCCGAACGCTCCTGGAAGGACTTCCTGAATCCCGACACCAGACTCCAAGGGAACACAACTTCTCTTCACTTTAAACTTTAGACTCCGGCGAGGGTCATATTCCCAAGACAACGAACCCACAGGGATACAACAAGGTAACACACGCCCACCTACGTTGTACGACTCTGAAATCCTTTCAGTAGTCATATAACCGGGTTCACTATACGCCACCTGCTCCGCGATCAAAGTTTCACCGACTTCGCGACAACTGGTGCGCGTGCCCGGATCTTGGTATCGTGATATCACCGGATTTGAGAGTACAAGAAGAGAAAGTTTCCTGTCAAGCGTCTATATTCAAGATGGCTACACCAGGATCTACGAGAGGAGGACGCCGTGGTCGCGGTCGCGGTGTTTTGACACGTCAGTCCAAGCGTCTCCAAGGATTGCCGCCTGAGGAGCAACCAGACTTGGATGCTATCCAGAAGGCGGCTCGCGAGAAGAGGAAGGCTGCGCGAGAGAAGAAGGCAGCTGAGAGTGTGAACGTCCCAGAACCGGCGGTCGAAGACCAGCCTGCTGCGGAACCAGAAGCTAAGGAGGCACCCGCTGTCTCTGGTGAACAAGGTTCTGAGGAAGGCTCGTCAGAAGTCGAAGCTTCTGGTGACGAGGTGACCACTGCCCGCGAGGGTGGTGATGAGGCGTCTGAGGGAGGCGCCGATATGGTTGAGTCCCCGGAAGTGGTCGATCTGCGTTCAGAGTCGACGACCTCCGGACAGTCCGTGGAAGAGGTGAAGCCAGAACCCGGACTCTCTGAAGATCGTGTTCCGCAGTCTCCGAAGTCTGAAGGTGCACCAATGTCGGATGACACGCTGATCAAGTCCGAAGATTCTCTGAAGACACCGTCTGATGAGTCTGGGAGGGCTGATTCGCTTGATGGAGAACGAGCTTTAATGTATGTGCGTCGTGAGCTCCGCCGCTGGAAAGACATGGATGCCGGTAGAGTCGTCCCGCCAAGCGTCGAGTATGTATGGCCGACGACGAAGCCCAGTGTAGACGTCTTCCAGAAAGCCGCTGCAGCGACCGGCGACTACATCAAGTGGCGGTGCTCCTCTGTATTCCCTGAAGACATGTGGATTTCGGAGTTTCACGTGAGACGTCATGGTTTTGGTCGGATTCAAGACCTTTCCTACGTTGAGATTCCAATGAGCACGCTGACGGCACCAGAGTGTGTGGCTGTTCTCCAGACAATGCTGTACGAGGCGGGTTTTGAATTCCAGAACTTGCTCCCGACGTGGTCCCAGACCCAGGCGTCAGCTATCTTTGAGTCTCAGGTACGCAGTGTGGCGACCGAACTTCAGAGCCGTCTTGCCATGGAACTGGTTGAGTGGGCCACTGTGACTGCCAGGTTACAGGTTATCCGACTCTCAGAAGGCATGAAACAAGAAGACACAACAAGTCGAGAAGGAACCGATAGTGTATTACCTGACAAGGATGCTGACCTACAAGGACGACAGCTGATCATGCGCCTCCGGGTGACCGGACTCCGAGTGACGCATAGTTCCAATGGTTCCAGCAGTGATGAGCCGCCGCAGTCCAAGCGCTTACAGCAGAGACCGCCGCGCCCACAAGTCCCGTCAACACCGTCAGCCTTGTCGACACCGTCGCTGTCTTCATTGCCACAGTACGAGAGTCATTCTGACAACACGCGACCAGAGTCTGGAACTCCCATGTCTGAAGATCGTAACAGCTCTCGAACTCGAATGACGGATGTGCCGGTTCCCAGTGTCATCGGGACCTCTGATGATCAGTCGTCTGGAGTTCAGACCTCGCGTGGAAGCTCCACAGACTCGTCCTTGATGTCTGTGAGTCGAGGGGCGGCATCACACATGCCGCTGTCCGCAGAGGGTCTGGCGTTGATTGCCCAAGGCGCTGACGTCGGAGGAATGGTCTCCGGAGAAGGTATGGGAATCCAAGTGACTCGAACGTTGTTTCCTGTGAAGTCGGAACCTGAAGACATCGACATGCTGGAGGAGGAAGCTGAGGTGTCAGATGTAAAGTCTGGAAACCAGGCGTTTGTCCATGAGCCTTCACAGGGTTTCAGACAACCAACGCCAGAGATTCCGCCTTCATCTGTTTCCAGCCGAAGTGCAAGCCATCGAAGCCACCGCCAGAGTGTGAAGAGTGAAGACCTTCGGAGAACGCCGTCTCGACGCTTGAGTTCCATCGCGTCGAGTCGCACGAAGTCTGAAGCTCGAAGCTCTCAGAGATCAGGGCCTGCCCAGATCGAACTGAACGTCATGAGGCAACAGCAGGAGTGGCAGAGCCGGATGGAGCAAGCGCAGATGGAGTTCTTGGCCCGAGAACGCTTGGAGTCCATGGAACGTGACCGCCGTCGGGAACAACGCGACTTGGAAGCAAGACGCGAGATCCAGACGCTCACCGACCGCTTGTTGGAGTCTGAAAACGCGAGACTGGAGGCGGAAAGACGTGCTGACGATGCTGAAGAACGGAGAAGTTTGGTATCGGAGAATAAACCCAGAAGCCGCAGCGTGGCAGAGCTGGAGACTCTGAAATCGAACCTCTGGAAGTCTGAAAGCCAACGTCTGGAATCGGAGTTTGCCGATCGCTGGCGACAGCGAGAAGCCGAGGCCGAAGCCCAACGTGCGCGCGCGACAGACGAGATGAAGCAAGACTGGATTTCCCAAATGGAGACCTTACAGCAGCGGATGAAGGATATGGAAGCTGAGCGCGACAGGGAGAAAGAGAGTTCTCAGAACATGCAACGCTTCCAAGCCGGTCAGTTGAGAAACCTTCGAGCAACATTGTCCCAAGTTCAAGAGGCGCGAAGGGTCGGTCACCCTGATTCAGCAACTGCAACCCCGGTGTTAAACACTGAGGACCCTGAAGTTGCAACTAAGTATCCCGTAATCGGATCAGAAATCAGAAGTGGGGTTAGGGTTGAACCCATGTCGCACCCACCGGCTCTCAAGGCGGCTCCTCGAGAAGTTGCTACCTTCCAGCAAACTGCCCCTGCGCGAAGCTCGGTGACGAAGCGAGTGAAGGCCGAGAGGAATGGCGTCGCCGCTACGACCACTACAGCAACCCAAGTGACTCGAGTAGCCTCGGTGACGGAAGCCAAGGGGGACGCCAGGCGTGCATCGACTCCACGACGAGATCCACCGCGGAAATCAGACGCTAGACGGTCTGATGGAGACCGAGAGGCACCCCGCCGAGAGAAGCGCCGTGGTGAAGCACCAGACCCTGGTGGAGACTCTGAGGACTCGAGCTCAGAATCCGAAAGCTCGTCTTCAGACGACTCTGAGCTTGGTGAAGTGATGAACCTGACAGCAGCGACGCAAGCTCAAGCTGGAACTACACTTCTGACGTTGAGGCCGTTCATGAACTCCAACAACCTCGGAGAGTTCGATCCTAGAGCCACACTCAGGGAACGCATCCACTGGTGGGAGCGATTCACGAATATGGCGTCTCAAGGAGGGTGGTCGACCAAGACACGCATTCAGGAGCTCAAGTTGAAGCTTCCGGTATCTGCGCGTGACTGGTTTAACCAGCTCCCCAAGAGTGTGTCCCGTGACTGGAAGGAGTTGTCGTCAGAGTTCAAGAAGCGTTATTGTAAGGCGCGGTCATCGTATTCAGAGAGGTATTTCACAATGGCTATGAAGGACTCTGAGACACCGCTCGAATTCTTCTATCGACTCAACTCCGCCGCTGGGAAGGCCGACATTGACTTCAGAAAATCGTCCAAGCGTCTTGAGAAGCATGTGCTCCGTTTTATCACGAAGCTCAAGGATGCGCGCCTGAAAACTTCGCTACAAGGTCAGAGATTCCGACGTATTTCAGACTTGGAGTACGCTTTACAACAGGATGAAGATGTCTGGCGAACAGGTGACCAAGATATGACCACCACCAAGCCTCGAGACTTCCGAGCAGACAATATTCCACGAGGACCGTTCAAGCCCAAGCGCATGAACCGGACTTATGTCGTGAGAGACCCGGACTCTGAAGATTCTGATGATGATGATACTGCAAACTATAAGGGATCGTTAAAATCCGATCAGGATGCCAGAGACCAAGCCGGTGATTCTCGACTTCAGAGTGTGACTTCAGAGCCTACCCGTGATGGAGACACTACACAGACTTCTTCGAGTGCCTCGACAGCTCCGCCGAGCGCTGACTGGACGCAGACCCTGACAAATGAAGTGTACCGAGTAATGGGAGACATGGGATGGCGTCCACCGCCCCATTCCCCGTCTGGATCGTCGGGTCAAGGTTTTCATCAGAGACGTCCTGAAAATGGCGGTTATTGGAATAAGTTTTGCGAGAAATGTCAACGCTCAGGACACTCAGAAGAAGACTGCTGGAGGGATATCACGTGTGACCGGTGCCAGGAAAAGGGGCATCCAAGCCGAATGTGTCGAGCACCCCCCTGTGAAGTGTGTGGAAAATTACATCCCGGAAAACCCTGTGAAGACTTGAAGACTCTGGAAGCACTCAAGCAACTCGCCCGTCAAGGCGCACTGAAGGACATGCCAAACCACCTGAGAGAAAGACTTCTGGGTGAGGAGGCAGACTCTGGGAAGCCGTTAAACTAATACGCCCGTCGGATGGGGATCCGAAACGCGCCGGGCAAGGCAATACCCCAGAGTTATGTGTTCTAGTGTGTGTAGGACCGGAGCTGAGAAAGGTTCAAGATAAACACCAACAATGCATGACCGCTTTAACCCAGGAATCAGCTGTGCCTTTCAGAAACTCAGGAAATAAGTTACCCGAGATCTCTGAAAACACCGATCCGATACCTGACGACACAGTGTCATTCAGACTGAAGGATGGCGAATGCTACGGCTGGTGGGAGGATAATTACCCTGATCGTTCCAAGCGAGATGTGGTGATGGTACATGGTGCTGTGAATGATCGCCGGACTAAGATTCTCCTGGATACCGGTGCGACTATAAACATTCTGAGTTACGACTTTGCGCGTAAGCTCGGACTCAGACTCAAGTCGCACAAGCAAACTAAGGTATCAGGGATGGGTGGTGTTCCGACGTACATTGGCGCCAGCGCTGAGATCAAGTTGACACTTGGGCCAAGAGTGGTGTACATTGTGGATGTTTGGGTCGCGAATATTGGTGAAGGAATTGATGTGCTTTTAGGAATGGGCTTTATGTTTGCCGCTGGAGTGAGGATCAGTACCCGCGAAGGTCTGGTGTCGTTACCAGACGAAGTCGTGGTGATGATGTGTAACTGGGAACCTGGTGACCACATTGGTCGTAGCAGGTTTGTCAGACCAAGCGAAGCTGTTCTTCTGAGTCCTGGTGAGGAGTTTATTGTTAGGATTGATTACGGTCCGACGAATCCGCAACGGGAAGTCGTGTGGGCTGGACGTGGCGATCGTTGGGTCACACAGTTGATCTATGCTGCACGCTCATGGCCTGTGGCAGTTCGCGTGGTGAATATTTCCGATAAGAACACCTGGGTTAATGAGCTCTGTGATGTCGCGAGGATCGTGGAATATGGTTTCTTCCCGAGACATGGGCGTTTCGTACGTCCAGGTTCCGCTGCATATCGTGATTGGGAGGTATTGATCCTGGAAAGCACTCCGTCACCAGAAACGAAGAAGCGCATGGAACGAGAAGCAAAGCTGGAGGCTCTGATACCGCAACCCCCTTGTGTGGAGCGTCCAGATTATCCATGGCCGACTAAGATACTGCAACGTCCGAGGTTGGATAATGCTCGAGTGCAGTTTGTGAAATCAGACCCGACTCCCGTCACGAAGCGAGTGCGTTTTGCCCTAGATGCATCCACTCAGACAGATGATTTCTGCTGTAGTGGAGTGGCGGATAGTTGGGATGCAAGTGTGGATACCAGAGATTCTGACTTGTCCTCTGAAAGTGTCTCTCCCAATGACTCTGGCAACGATCACATCAGTTCTGGTGATGGCTCCTCGGACTCGGAACCAGAGTCTCCTGCAAGTGGTTCTCAGACTTCTCAGTTACCTGCAGATGATATGGACCTAATGGACGAGTCTTGGGATATCCCTATTCAGGAATGCCAGGAACACCTGTGGAAAAATTACGAGTGGAGTATGAGCAGTGTATGCGAGTCTCGAATGAAGAGTTGGATCTGGAACCAGGTGTTTATATGCGGGAAGGCACGGAGCTCCTTGCCCAGTTGCGCGATCAACTGGTCATGTTACCAGAGATTGAGGAATTGACACCGGAGTGCGATATCGATAGTGCTGATGTTGGAGAACCAGGAAAGACAACACCAGAGATGGAGAAGAAACTCCGTGACATTCTGAAATACCACAGAAAGATCTTCCTAGGAGACGGTAATGCAGCGCCCGCACCGGCAAGGGGCGTGGTCTGTGATCTAGATGTAGGAGACGCCAAACCGGTGGCCCAACGTCCAAGGTCCGTTGCCCCTCACCTCATGCTGAAAGTGTATGAGCTTCTCAAGAAACTTCTGGAAACTGGTCTGATCGAGTACTCCAATTCGCCGTGGGCATCTCCTATTGTCATCGTTTTGAAGAAGAACGGTGTTGATATACGAATGTGTATCGACTATCGGATTGTGAATGGCTTCATCCAGCTATCACATTACCCGTTACCACTCATCGATGACCTCCTGATTGGGTTCGAGGCCGCGATGTGGTTTATGAGTCTGGATATGGCTAGCGGTTTCTGGGCGATCAGGATGACGGAGCGTGCACGATTGATATCCGCATTCATTTGTCCATTTGGACACTTCCAGTGGGTGAGAATGCCTTTCGGCCTGAAGAATGCTCCTCTTGTCTATCAAGCTATGCTGGATAATTGCCTGTGGGGATTTGTGAGACTGTCACCAGAGGAAGAGGCTGAAGTTGACGCAGATGTTTTGGAATTCTTGCAGCTGAAGCCTCAAGACTCTGAGAACCAATCCCCAGACTTTGAAGACCATGCGCTGAAATCAGAGATGTCGGCTCTCACAAGTCAGATGACCGTTTTCCAGAGGAACATTCCGGTTCCAATGTATATGGGTCCAGTCCTGGGGAGAAGTTCGTACATCGATGACATTGCACATGGGGCGCCGACTTGGGACCAACTCTGTGACGATTTAAACGCTCTGCTTTTCAGACTTCGCTACTGGAACATCTCTGTGAGTTTGCCCAAGAGCGAATTTGGGAAGTTATCGATCCCGTATCTCTCCCATGAAATCAGCGCCGAAGGTCTGAGAGCGACACCCAAGATCGCCAAAGGAGTCGAAGATCTGCCGTTCCCGTCCACGCTAAAGGGGGTTCAGAGTTTCATGGGAAGTCTCAATTACTACAACAAGTTTATTGAAGATTTACCGGTTATTGCTGCCACCTTGTACGAGTTGACGGATGAACAGATCCGCTCTGGGAAGGATCTGACTTGTGCCAAAGAAGCATTTGAGCTCCTGAAACGCAAGATAGTTTCCACCCCACTTCTCAGGCACCCGGACCGAACCAGACCCTTTGTTATCATTCCACATGCGAACCCTTGGGCTGCCTCGGCAGTTTTAGGCCAGGAGTACGATGGAGTGATTCATCCAGTCCGGTTTACGGGCCGTGTTCTGAATGACGCTGAACTCAGGTATCATATTGCCGAAAAGGAGGTGATTGCGATTCTCAGAGTCTTGGAAAATTTCAGAGCGCTAGTGGAGTCAAGTCCAGTGATTGTGGTGTATACCAGATACTCTGTGCTGAAGTGGTTGCTGACGTCGAATTCCACCGATGGCAGAAACGTTAAGTGGGGTCTGAAGTTGTCACACTGGAACTTGGAAATTCGCCGGATCCAGCGTGATGAAGACGGACTTCCAGCCATACTCGGCGCAGGCATCACACCCCGAGAACATTTAGACGAGGTCTCTGAAAACCTGATTCCAGCCAAGGGGCGAGTCAAACCGCCAGCTCCTGTCAGTGTGGAAATGCTGGAAGCGGATTATCAGGGTCATGTCCTGAGTTTCGATGGTGCAGCAAAGACGTCTACTCGTCTGGGAAGTTGTGGATGTATACTCTGGAAACTCCCTGGGTGGAATGTTTTGGAAGCCCGAGGATTTCCCCTGAAGGACGTCACTGTGAATGACTCGGAGTATTGTGGTCTGAATTACGGCCTGAAGATGGCATTGGAACATGGAATACATGAGCTAGTGGTTGTTGGAGACTCACGTATCGCAATACAACAGGCTCAGGGGCTGATTAACTGCAACCAACCTAATTTGCAGCGGAGGTTGGCAGAGTTTGAATCTCTGAAGACCAAGTTCCAGACCCTGAAACTAGTGCATGTGAAACGTGAGTTCAACCAAGCGGCAGACTACTTAACTTCGAAGACTCTGGCACTTGGGGAAGCTTGGCAGGTACAAGACGCTGACGAGCTCACTCATCTACGACTAGTGTCTAAAGTCCAAGAGAAACTAATGAAGCCCTGCCCAGCTCCAAATGCACAAGTTCAGGAGTCCGAAGTCGTGACGGCTGAAGACCACGGTGTGACACCAGAGTCTGATGGAATCCCTGGCCCAGAATCCGCACCTTTACCACGATCAGCTAAAGTGTTGATCGCTGTGACCCGTGCCCAAGCCCCGAATAACACTGATCCGTCTGAGGATGACGATGAGCGTGAACCCCTGGGGCCTTTGGAGTTCCAGGCAGAACGTTGGCGGCGAATCAAGGCACATCAGAGCCACGACCCGTATTTGGTTGAGCTCATGAAGTTTCTGAAAGGTGATGTGGGAGACCTACCACGGCCCCGAGTCAGGAAACTAGCAAGGGTAGCTGAGGATTTCATCTTGGATTCCAGAGACGTGCTGTACCGTTTAAGTCGTGCTACCCGAGAGCGGCCTCGGGACAACGTCGATGAACTCAGACTGGTTGTCCCCAGAGATTTGCACTCAGACTTGCTACATTATGCCCACGAAGACTATCAAGGTGGACATCAGGGAATCAAGAGGACGTTCGAGAAATTGAGTTCAGAGTTCTACTGGTTGGGTATGTATGCCGATGTGGAAAGATTCGTGAAGGAGTGTGTGGACTGCGCTAGCGGCAAGGGGCGACCTCCAAATCCTGGACCGTCACCTGGGAATATTGAACCCAGCAGACCGTTTGAGGTTGTGTCCATGGACTTTGTGACGCATATGCCGAAGTCAGCACGCGGCAACACCTTCCTTCTGCTCTTCCAAGACATGTTTTCAGGGTACGTGATGTGTAAGCCGATGAGTATCACCACGGCTCAAGACGTGGCGGAAGCCTATGAAGAACGTGTTTTCAGAAACTTCGGAGCCAGTTCTCTGATTCGTCATGACCAGGACCCCCGTTTTATGAGTGAGGTGTTCAAGTGTTTCAGGGAACTCCTGGGTAGCAGACAACGAGCTACTCTAGGATACCGACCACAAGCTAACGGCCAACAGGAACGGTCGGTGCAAACTGTGGTGCGCGCGATCAAGGCATATATCTCTGAAGCTGATCAAAGTGATTGGGATGATCATGCCGAGCGTCTGATGTTCGCCCTGAACACGTCGTTCGATGCCACTCGTCTCGAAACGCCCTTTTATTTGGTGCATGGGTGGGATGCTCGTGGAACTGTGTCCGCCATGCTAGGACCCAAGCCGTCGACGACTCAGGAACGAACCGCATATGAATGGAGAAGGAAGATGCAACGAGACTACAGTTATGCTGTGGCATGTGCCGAAGATCTCCAGAAGAAAGCGAAACGCGACCGGTCTGAAGAACAAACCAGGAAGTGGAACGAGTTATCAGAACGTCTGAAATCAGGTTTTGCTATAGGTGATGCCGTGTGGCTTTATATCCCTAAAGTACAAACGGGGTTAAGCCGGAAGCTAGCGCACATGTGGCATGGTCCTTTCAGAATCGATGAGATGTTGGATGACTTCCGCGTACGACTCAAGGTTGAAGATACTGGTTATCGTGTGAATCCCTGGGTGCATGTGAGCCGTCTGAAACCCAGAGCCCTTTTTCCCAAGCGACCAACGATAGAGCTCGAGATTCCAGAAGACGATGACTTTGATGCTGCTTTGCTACCTGAAGATAGTTGGGAACCTGACGCTGAGAATGACGAGTATGAAGTGGAGAAGATTTTGGACACTCGTTGGGGTAAACGTACCAGAACGTCCAAACGTCTCCGTGAATATCTTGTTAAATGGAAGGGTTACGATGAGACTGAGTGGCTACCGTTATCGAAGTTGAATTGCGGCGCATTACTTTACGAGTTCAATCAGAGTGCACGAGCACGAGCTCGTTTCCAGGCAATGCAAGCTGGAGACGATCACCCCAGAGTCTAAACAACTCTGAAAATGCATCTGGAAGTCTGATATTTGCGAGATTGCAGAGACTGACCTTCAGAGAATGAGAGTATGAATGTACGTTCTTCAGAGATTTCATTTCTGGATTCGTGTGTTCAGACATGTGACCGACTATGTTATTGCTTGTGTGAAAACGACGATGTGCATGTGGAGAAAATGAATTTGTGGAGATTATGTGCTGATGAATGCGAGATGGTGAATCAATGACTAAGTGGAGAATATTAGAAGATGGAAAATGGGATGATCCTACTAAGGCCGAGGTTTACGTCACAAATGCAGACAACTAAGTGGCCTATCAGCATGCAGACTTCCTACGAAATTTTTTGGCTGGGGGCTTCAGTAGCTGAGGGAGACGGGGTTCTCAGAACGCTCCGCTGGTGTCAAGATATCTTTCTTGATATCGTCAGGAACATACTGGAGCCATTCTTCGTCCACGCTCACCGTGGCCCATTGCATACGAGCAGGCTCAATGGCATCCAAGTCCCCCAACTGCGTCTCCAGACTCAGACACTTGGGACCACCAAGTTCGGTGACTCTGGGGTCTTGCCAAATCCAGGGACACGCCTTGTCAGGAACAGTCCAGATGCCAGGCTCCGAGAGTAACGACTTTGGGAAATTCCTGTTCGCCAAGGCTTTCCGGATGAGGGCGTTGTGCTGACGAACTAAAGCAGCTCGACGCATGGCCCGGCACTTGTGCAACTCCGCAGACTTGTCATCAGCCTCGACGTCCATAGTGACCCAGTGAGTCCGTTCCCAGAAAGCCTGAGCATGCTTGTTCATGCTGCGCACGATCTCTTCGACATCAGCCAGCACCATGGGATCCAGGTCGTCACGTTTGTGGAAGTAGAACTCCGAGAATCGGTTGTTAAACATGACTTCCCAAGGAGCACGTTTCTTGCGAATCACAGCACAGTAGCGTTCTGAGTCCCAACGTTTCTTGAGAATGGAGCACGAGTGTTTGTGGATCTCATAATCAGGAAATCCCAACGTTTGACTCGTCGAAGTCTTGGTGGAGCTCACGCGTTGTACTCTGATACCATAGTACAACCAAGAGGAGGCATCACGATCTGGTGTTTCCACCACCTGGAGTTCCCTAACCGACAGCGATTTATAGGGCTTGGACACCAGACTTCGTGACTTTCCAGAAGAAGCCTGAGACTTCGATCCACTTCCGCTGGTGGATTTCGGATGGGACTTGGGACTGGTGTGGGCAATCACGGACGCACGGCTTCTCTTAGACTTCTGGGTGGGAATGATCGGCCCATCGTCAGAGTCAGAGTCGTCTTCAGACTCACGAGGACGCTTGGAGCCAGAATGCGAATGATCATCGGACTTCTTGCTCTTGGACTTCTTGCCCTTGGACTTCTTGTTCCCAGACTTGTCAACTCCAGACTTTCTGCTCTTGGACTTGCCTCCCCCGGAGTCGCTGCCGCCAGATACGTCATCCCCAGAGTCGTCATCATCATCCTCAGAGTCGACGACACCACTATCTTTGTAGTCAGGATCCTCTTTGGGGTTGTCGACCGACGATTCGACGTCGCTCTCAGGATAATTGACGTGACCATCCAGATCACCCCAAGCAGCGGGCTTGGTACCAGCCGAGATATGACGATCCACCACTTCGTCGGCCATCTGATAGTAGACTTCCGGGACGTATTTAGTCCAAGGGGTGGAATCCAAGTGACGCGAGAAAATCACACTCACCAGCATCTGGACAAGAACCGGACTGCTGAAGAGACTATGAGCCTCTTTGTCCGACGCCAACCATTCCATGGCCTTGTCATAAGCAACACCTGACAACAAAGCTTGGCGAAGGTCAGGACGGACTTCTTTCCAGACCACATCTCCAGGAAGCTTCTTGTATACTTCAGACTTGGCCACCGTGGTATTTGCCTTCGCCGAAAGTACGGAATCTTCAATAGGCTGGTGTCCGGAGGGACGACGCTTGAGACTCCTGAGGTCTGACGTGAACGGCCTCTTAGGTGATAATGCTCGAACCGGAGATTTCGAGGAGTATACGAGATACCTGGGACTCTTGGACTGTGAATCAGGAATATCAGTATCCGGACGAGTGAGATCCAGAACTCTGGTATTTTTCGCAGCCGCTTCGGCAGCTTGACGAGCTCGCTCTTCAGAAAGGCGCTTCTTGAAATCAGGAACAGGCTTCTTTCGCTCGTCCAGAGCCGTCACGTTGATGATAGTTGTCCAATGGTCTGGAACAATAGTGTCCTCCTGATACGACACCAAAAGATCATGTAGGCGATTCCAGTTACCCGAGATCTCAGAGTTCTCTTGCAAGAACTCCGAAAAACCCCATGGATCCGTCGGCTTGACGTCGGGACGAGACTTCAGGATAGAGACTTGAGCTTGGAGATCGGCAATCTGAGATTTCAGAGCTGCCTTATCCGCCTTCAGAGCTTCCACTTGATCTTGATAGTGGGCCTTGAGGTCCCGAATCTCCGAAGACATACGCTCCTCCACGACACCAACGTCTTGCTGAGCAACCTGAAGTTCGTGCTTCCAGTATTGACAGTTCAGCACCCATTCGCGCTTGATCTCTTCACACTCCGACCGAGCCGCTGCAGCATCTATCAGGGCAACACCGTTCTGAGAACCAACGCGCTCCCGAAGGCGTCGATGGGCCGCAGCCATGAGTTTCAAGTATCCAGCTGTCCGAAAGACCCTTTCAGCAAGTCTGGTATGAGAAACATGAGACAGCAGAGACGCCAACTCGCGGCGAACTTCCACTGACGAAGCCAGAGCATCCAGAGTGGGCATATTGAGAGTCTGGGCACGAGGTGTTAAGGTCTCATGGGGATCGAAGCTTGGGATCACACGCTCCAACTCCTGAAGATCCTCGTCGGTAAGTGTCTCGTACCCTACGAGCACGCAAGGACCCCCATATGCATTCGCAATGTGACGACCCCTCTGGAAGTCTTCAGCTCGCGCCGGTACACTTATCAGAAAGGCACGTCCCTCGGGCTCGATGTTGGGCGCGATGTAATTGTGAGGGCGTCAGAATCTCCAATGAAATGACTGGAGCACTTTCGCTCGTCATCAGACCCTGATGGAAGAGTCGGTCGACTTCCTCGGTAGACAACAGTCGAGGTGCACCAAAGGCCTGCGGTTTGGAAACGCCAGGGGCGTCTTCCGAGGATGCAGGATCTGGATTACGTGAAGTAGCCCTCGTCGTAGAGCTACCCGAGTTCGCACTGCCATCAGGGGGGTCCCCGACGTGACTTTCGACCTGGAGAGTTCCAGACTTCGTCATACGGGCTGGGGCGCTTGAGCTGCCACCAGGTAACGTGGCTGAGCCGACGTCACCACCCTGTACCGTGTCGACAGTAGCCGTAGCAGGACCCGTGCCTGTGGCGTCGCCTGCCGTGCCACTCGATGAGACGTTCGTGTTTAAGAAGTGCTTGTTTCCTCCGACATGTGAGTGAGAAAGTGGATTGGAATATGACCGCCCGTTGGGCGAGCCAAGTTCAAATTTCTGAGTCTGAGAGAAGAATCAGACTGGGGAACAGGGCGCCAGAGACTCTGAAAACCAGGCAAATTGCAAAGGGTTGCTGCTACACTACGCTCGGAAAACCGTTCATCAGGATGTCTGATGGACCTGGCCATGATACACAGCTTGGAGAAAGTTCCGCACTGACGGATCGTGACCAGGAGGGGCGGTTGACATGATGCTATTTCCGATTTTCGAGCGACAGGTGGATATTACGTTACGATGTGATTGGTTATAATATGGGCTATGAGAAAGGGGAGCTTGGGACACGGCTGCACCCGTGCGACATCTGTGGAAGATTTTAGACGAACCTTCGCCTGACTGTAAAGGGCCCAATGGACCAGAAGTGTACTTCAGAGTGTGCACAACTCTGAAGATCAAATGCACTCTGTCTGGTCACCGGACTTTCCCCGACGATGAGTGCCTAATTCCTGGCGGAAAGTCTCTCAGAAGAACGTATCTCTGAAGAGACCTCATCCCGTTACCGTCCAGCGCGACGATGATGGTTCAAGGATCTATACTACTTACCCGCAGAGACCAAGTATCGCGCGCCGGACGCCGCGCACCCGCGCAACCCTCAAGAACTTCGTGTACGTTGAAGCATTGGTGCTCCGTACTATGATATTCCGTTCAAGACTTGGTATTCCACACTATATGACCAAGACTCTGAAAACCAAAGTGATTTCAGACTCTGAAAACCCGGATACCAGACTCGGAAATCAACGAAGATTCAAGACCATACTGAAACCAAGTGAACCCAAGTTCAGATCACTGCAATCA